>JAQGCC010002925.1:0-16777 GCA_034698905.1 Xestoiulus laeticollis
TTATAACAAGTAGTTTTTTTAAAAGTATGTATCAAAATTTCCCTCATAGCAATACATGCAGTTCAGTTCCCCCTTAAGTTAAAAAAGTGACTTTTAAAAAAGTATACTATAGAATTTTATTTTTAATTTGCATTTATGCCGAAATTAATAGAAAATTTACTGTGTTTTTAAACGCATCAGATTCATAATTTGTAAAAAAACACAAATTGGGGGGTCCCTATTTACCCTTTCAAAAAAGGGCTCCCATCCCCCTTATAAAGGGGGCCAGGGGTTTTCCATAGCCAGTTCTTAATCAGTTTTATACTTATTCAACATGCTGTTAATCCAAACATCATACTTTTATCATAAAATGCACCATTATTTGCAGATTCCAAATCTCAGGTATCCCTGCAGCCACTTTTAGGGATAAAAATATAGGAATTATAGCACAGGATATGGCAAACACTTTTTCATATTCAATATTTAGGACTTTTTAAATGTATACTATGGAATTTTATCTTTAATTCGCAACTAATGAAACAATTTTTACAAAAATTATGCAATTATTCAGAGGGTATTTAGGAATTTTTTTAGGAATATTTAGGACTTTTAAGACTTTCAGGAATTGTTTGTCACCTTGGTTATTACAATCCTGTACAAAAGTTCATGAAAATATAAGAAATATAGAACAATATAAGACGGCTGGGATGCCTGGAATCTGCACTAAAAAAAACCAGTAAATTTTTGTCATAATATTGTCATTTTTGAAACAAAATTTTTACAATAATTACGCAGGGTCGTATTTAGGACTTTTTAGGATTTTTAGAACTTTTTCGTCACCCTGGTTATTACAAACCTGTACAAAAGTTCATGAAAATATAGGACGACATCAAAAATATAGGACGGCTGGGATGCCAGTATAATACAAACAAAAACGTTTTCTTATCCAAAATTTCCCTAGAACAAAACCTAGGTTTAGAAAACAATCTTTGTCTTACCTAAAAGCCATAAAACCTCCGTTAAGAAACACGGTTCGAGCCTTCGTTTACGAATCTAAACGAGTTTATTGAAAAAAAACAAAAAAATTACGCTATCGTCAAGTCTCGCACAAAAAAAAAAAAAAAAAAAAAAAAAAAAATTCCACATTTCTGACGAGACACAAAAAAAAAAAAAAATTACGAGAAATGGAAGAAGAAGAATATCTCGAAATATAATGAAATATGAAAAAATGAGGGCGAAAAAAAAAAAAAATATGATAAAAAATGGAGTCCGCTAATCGAATATTCGAGCGAGTGAGATAAAAGAATCGTCGTCCGTTAGTGCAACTTACCCAATTGCAAAAAAAAAAAAATAGGGTGAAACTGGCATGAGTCGGACAAAAGGTGTCCGAATTAAAAGTTTTAAACGGTGGGTTTTAGGGAGAATGAGAGTCTAGGCCTGGCCTTGTTTCCCTTGTTAAGTATCCTCGTTTGCTCTTCCTTAACGCGCTTCTCCTGATCCCTCTGCAGCCGCTGACGATCCTCGTCGATGCGACGCTGCTCTTCGACCATGGCCAAGCGTTCCTCCGCCTGAAAAAAGGAAAAGTTCAACGACAGTTAAAAATGCCTTCCTTGCACGCGTACATTACGGGGCGTCGTTTCGAAAGGTTTCGTGCACGACTCGAGAGCCCGGAATCAAACTTGTTGGATTATTGGCGACTCGAGTCGTGAAATGCAGCACGTTGGAGACTCGAGGAAAGACTCTTGCGTAAATCCTCATAAGACACCTGAAAAGTCTTCGAATGGAAACGCGTTGGTTTCGATGGGCTCGCACAATGTTTGAGCCTTTGGAAGAAGAAGCGCCACGCTTCAATCCCAACGAATCCTGAAATGCAGCGCTACGATTGGTCGGCCGCCATTTCTTGTTCTTGTTGTCACGAGGGTGTTTTCATAAAAGAACGCTCTTGCGCCAAATCACGAAAGACCCTCGTCACGACAAAATAGAGAAATGGCGGCCGACCAATCGTAAGGCTGCATTTCAGGATTCGTTGGGATTGAAGCGTGGCGCTTATTCTTCCAAAGGCTCCACATTGTGCGAGCCCATCGAAACCAATGTGTTTCATTCAAAGACTTCCATCCAGACTTTTCATGTGTGTCATTGAGGACTTAGGCCGAGTCCTCCCTCGAGTCTCCAATGTGCAAGCAACTTTATGGTTGAAACTTGCCCCCGTACCACAGTTTCCCCACCTTAAGCTTCTGTTCTGATAAGGCAAAGTTCGAAATTTGAGAAAATTCGATACCACAGTTGTCAAATTGTCGACATCTTATCGGAGATGGAGCTCCAGGCAAGAAAACCGCCGCCATTTTGAAAACTGCCGTCTCAAGGTACCTCATTGACCAAGCTTGATATGTGTCTCAGATGTGACTAGCCGTGGTACCAATCCCAGGACTTGAGACGCAGCTTGGTCTCAAGCAGCGTCATTTGTGCAACTGTGGTACGAGGGAAAGCTTTCTAGAGCTCGTCGGCTGAGCAGCTGTGGTACCAATCACATGACTTGAGACGCAGCTTGGTCTCAAGCAGCAGCCTTATGAGAAACTGTGGTACGGGGGTCTGTGGTACTAATCCCAGGACTTAATACACAGCTCAAGCTGCGCCATTTGCGCAACTGTGGTACCAATCCCATAACTTGAGACGCAGCTTGGTCTCAAGCAGCAGCCTTATGAGAAACTGTGGTACGGGGGTCTGTGGTACCAATCACAGGACTTAATACACAGCTTGATCTCAAGCTGCGCCATTTGTGCAACTGTGGTACCAATCCCATGACTTAAGACGCAGCTTGGTCTCAAGCAGCAGCCTTATGTGAAACTGTGGTCTGTGGTACTAATCCCAGGACTTAATACACAGCTTGGTCTCAAGCTGCGTCATTTGTGCAACTGAGGTACACGGGAGAAAGCTATCTAGAGCTCATCTGCTGAGCTGCCATGGTACAGATACCAGAACTTAAGACGTAGCTTGGTCTCAAGCAGCGCCATTTGTGCAACTGTGGTACAAGGGTTAGACTCGATGAGGAGTGAAACTCCGACTAGGTTACGAAAGATTTTAATTGAAGCGGAGCTCCGAAAAGATAAAAGTAAAGAACCTTAACTCGAGTACGATCCGAAAGCATCAAGATTGCTACAAAAATCTATTAATCGTGTGCAAAAAAAAAAAAAAGCTCGAAGCGAGGCCTCGATCCTTGAAAAAGATTTTCCCGAAAACCAAGACCTGAAAAAAGTAAACCTTGAGCATCAGCTTACCAGTTTGCGTTGAGCATCTTCTATTTTTCTGTTGTTCTCCTCCATGATTCTCTCCAGCTCCAGTCGCTTCTTAATCTCTTCCTCCTACAAAACGAGAATTTCATTTTAGAAAAATCTCGAACGAAGAAATGTCCGAACAAAAAAAAAAAAAAAAAAAAACAACAACTGAACGATACGTTTTAAAAGTGAATTTTAGGCGTTTCGATCGCGGGAGTGGATAAAAAAAAAAGTGATTTTTTTTTTAAAAAAAAGTTTCCCCTCCGCGTCAAAATTTGCGGTTTTGTTTTTTTTTATTTTCCGCAGGAGGAGGCAGGCCTTCGGGTCGGTCGGAATCGCAGAACCACGCGGATTCCGTTAAAAAGACTTATTGTCGAAGGTGAATCGGGAGAAAAGGGGGGTTTAAGGGTGAAGGGGAATTTAAAACGGTAACAAATGGTTTCGATAATTTCCGTGAGAACATCATAGAAAAACTAATGAGAAATTAAAAAGAAGTGAAAAAAAAAATACCTTCTGTTGTCAGCGAAAAGCCCCGTTTTTAAACTTCTGGCTCCTAAAAATCTGCAAACTTTCAAGTCTTCAAAACAGTTTCGTTAAAATTACTGAAACATGCCCTAAACTGCTTCGCTTTCTCTAGAAACGAGGAATCGGCGGCCAACGTTTTTAACCCACGCTTTCGTTAATTTCACGAAAAACCTTGAAAGTCAAACGGAGAAACGTCGCGGAAATTCTCGGCGTAACAAAAAAATTCAAAATATTTAGACGTAACGATTTTTTCAACATTTTTCTCCCCCGAGTCACAAATTTTCGAGTTTCGAACAAGCCAAGCACGTATTCATACGACAATCTTCGCGATTAAATTTTCCAAATTTTCATACAAGATCGAACGACGGAATCAAAATTTGAAACATCTCGTCGCACAATTTTTGAACTCTGATATTTTTTCAAGCGTAAATTTGCTTTCACCGTCGATTAGTCGATTTTTGCAAACATAAAAGCAGAAGAAGCGAAGACGAGAATTCCGCGGGCGTTTCTCCGATCGATGACGATCATACGTTTAAAACAGTTAAGTTGGTTTGGGTAGTGTTTAATGATCCCTAAAGCACCTAAGACCGAAGAGAAGCCCCAGAAAGCGGCGACAGCTAGGGATATTAAAGTCGGAAAAAACCACGATGGATTTAAACCGAAGTTTCTTTCCACGTGTTTCATAGTAACGCTTATCCGACAGTTAACGGGCCAATCAATTAACATTATATTTAACTAATCCATCGCATTTTAACTCACTCGGGATAATATTTTACAGTCGGCTCTCGATACAACCAACGCCACCGAGGTTCGTTATACCGAGCGGTCTGTTTTTACGCACTTTTTTTCGCCAATTTTCGCCAAAAATGACGGAGAGATTGTTCACACTAAAGCTGTATTTTCTGTATTTCGAGTACCCCTTAAATAAGCGTTAGAACGTTTTAAGATGTTAACTTTTTAAAACCGATCGTAAAAAAATGAATGTTACGACGCTATGTTCTTTGACCCCCTAATGGTACAAACATAGCGCTATCAGCGATTAACGAATCGCTTCATTCTAGAATGATTCCCAAAGACAAACCTGCGATTTTCTAACAACCGCACATAGTATAGCGGCGCATCAAAGAATAGAGCATCGCATGATTCCTAGCATGAATCCAGGACACAATCGAGTGTTTTTTTTTCTACAATCATTCTTGATTTTAATGAGTTCTGAATGGCATCGAAAACAACATGTTCGATTGCAATCATTGATTCCAGAATCATTCCAGAATCATCCCAGATTCATTCTAGAATGATGCGATTCTTTAATCGCTGATAGCACTACAGCACTATGTTTTTACCCTTTTAAAGTTACTCGTTTGTGTCCTTGATTCATGCCAGAATCATGCGATGCTCTATCCTTTGATCCGCCGCTACACCATGCGCGGTTGTTTCGCAAATCGCAGGTTATGTCTTTAGGAATCATTCAAGAATGAAGCGATTCTTTAATCGCTGATGAGCGCTATGTTTTCACCCAAAGACATCGAATTGCAGTTCGTCATAAACGGACATCAAGTACTGCGAGACAGCAAAAGGGAACAGCGGCACCGTTCGTAATAGCGAGCGGTTCGTTATACACAACGTACGTCATACCGAGAGCCGAATGTACTTGGTCCAAAACCGCCGAGACTACAACACGCATGTGATTTTCTTGAAAACCCGTGGACACGCTATTGGCCTTTGATAAATTCGGTTTTCGCAACGCCCCAGGAACATTAATTCCCCAGAAACCCATGTCTAAAACTCGACACAGTTTTAAGATTTGGTTATTAATTTACCGGCTTTTATTTTTTTTTTTTTTTTTTATAAAAGAACCGGCTTTAGTAAAATTATCTTTTAGTCGGCTTTAGTAACGTTATTTTTCGTCTCGTATCGAAACATAATCGACGCTTCGTAGTCCCTAACTCGATAGCGGGAAGCTGGAAGAAAGCTCGCCTATCCTTTGAAAATTCTTCCCTCCGCGTACCCTGCTGTTAAAATCCTGTTTCGTTAACGGGCGCAGTTCATCATCATCATCATCATCATCATCATCATCATCAACCCCCCCCCAAACTTGGATAAATCTGATCGCGGCGGCTGCGTCTGTACATTTGGAACGAATAAAAGTTACCTCTTTTCTTTTTTGCTCTTCGATTTCTTTGATGCGCCTGCGCTCCATTTCCAAGAGCATTTGTTTCTCCATGATACGTTTGGCCTCTTCGACGCGGCGCAGGACTTCCGCCTCGATTTCGTCCTTCCTTTTCTCCAGTTCCTCTTCCACTCTCTTGGCTACCATTTCCTCGATCCTTTTCGCCGTCTCGTCTTCCACCAGTTTGGCTTCCAGCTCCTTTTGCCGCCTACAAAGAATGGCTTTGGTTCTTTTAAACAAAAAAGCCGAGCGGGAGAAGAGAAATGAAAAGAAAAGAAAAAAGAAGAAAAAAAAAACAACGCTTAAAACTCTTTTGAAATAAAAATAACAAAATATAAAATGTGTATAATAATAATAATAATCGTGCAGTTTTTAAGAGTACGTTTTCTCAATTGGTTTTTTTTAAACGGACATCAGATTGTCTAATCGAACCAACAAAGAAAATACACAAAAAATATAAATATATAACTCCAGCTTTTTTTTTTTTTAACGGATTAAAATCTAAGAGAAAACTATTTCTTTCATCATCGTTTCGCACATAATGGTCGAAAGTTTTACCTGAGTCTCTCCAGTTCCGCGAGCCGTTCCACTTCATCCCTTTTCTTCGACTGATGTCTGCCGATAACTCTACCGAAAACGTCTAACTCTTCGCTACTGCTGCTGGAAGATGAAGAGGAACGAGATCGCCTTCGACTGAAAAAGCAGACGGAGGTTTGTTCGTTAACGACGACAGATTATACGTAGGTTAGGGCGGGTCTAAGGGAATTTTAAAAAAGGGCCAAGGGAATTTAAAAAAAAAGAGCCAAGAAAGAGATGAAAGGCGACGTCTAGGAGAGTCCGGAAATATGGACTTTTGAAAACCCATGCTTCTAGAGACCAAATTTGGACCGAATTTGACCCTACGTAACATTTTATAAGTTTCAACAAACAAGACCATCGAACCATTTTTTTTTAAATTTCTTATTTTTTTTATAGGCCCTAGAGGTTCGTACAGGTTTTCAAGTCCAAAAAGTAAGGATTTTTTAAGGGTACATCTACTCTAAGCAATTTTAAAGACAATTTCATGGATGTTTGTAGGGGAAGATGAGGTGACATGTAGGAAGCGGCATAATTAGGCCTATTTATACGAGGTGCCATCACACGAACACACCCCTCACTTATAAATTATAAAATTTTAAAAATGAAGTCCAAGATAAACCCTAAAAAAAAGCCACGCTGACAGTTTTCATTATCGGATTTTCCAAAAGTAAGGGCTTTTTAAGCACTTTGAAAGATTTATGAGAAACTAAGTATTTTTTAAAGTCATAGATTTCGTCTAATAAAAAGTAAGCGCTATAAAGACTTTTAAGGCCTTGTACAAACCCTACCTAATTTTATATTTTAAGTTGATGAAGGTTAGACACTTTAGATAATCTTTCAAATTTAGAAGAAAAAAAACTGGATTGTTGTGAACAGAATGATTTTATTCCAGAAGCTAAAAAAGTTCAATCACCCCTGTAGTACATGAAAACTATTCCAGCAGATTCAACTTTCCTGACCTCTAATCTAGTGCAAATGTTCCCAAATCTTTCCTAACTGCGGCCACCTCAGCTACACATCTTCCAGTGTTCAAAATACCAGGGTGTGAAATCTAGTTTCATGTTTGGATGAGATTTTGAAGCAAAACATGCAAACTTTACATAACATGCTGGCCATAATTTTTGCACAAATGCAAAGATTACCAAAGTTTTTACGTAATGAGGACAAAACTGTTTTCAATATCAAAATCAGAGGGCACACAGTTTGATAAGCTGCACCCAAAAGCAGTGGAAACAGCCAGGACTCCTTAAATATGAACCTCTGACCTTTCAAGTGGCCCGCCAACTCCACATCATAGCCTACATAAAAAATATTTACACAATAGCCTTCCATAACTTTTTCATTCCGTCTAGCCTAGTATATTAAATTCAGTAGACTTATAACAAACTAACACAACAGGCCACAAGCAATGGCACGCGGGCCAAATCCGGCCCTCAAGTGGCCCACCCACCTAATAATTGCCACCTTTCATAAAAATTGTATAATTTGGAATCTCTAGAGTGTTGTCAGTGTATGGTTTATCCTAAAGTGGTATTGTAAGCCACGTGATGCCGTCTATGACGTAAACAAGACTAGTGTAGACCCATTGTTGCAACCCCTATAGCGTGCCCAGCAATGGCATTTTTAGGCCCCTATGGATGGAAAACCAAGCCGCCCCAGGCACGATAGTGACCCTGGGTTATCCCTACGTTTTTCATGATTGTTTTTAAGGTAAACTCACCTCGCTTTGGAGCTTCTTTCCCTGGATCGAGATCTTGAATGATGTCTGGTGCTGCTTTTTGTCGCTGTTCTATCCCTTGATCTAGATCTCTTTTTCGCGTGCTTACTTCTGTGTCTATGAGGCCGCGGAGACCGACTTCGGCTTCTAGATCGTCCCATTGAGGCTTAATAACACGATTTCAATTTAAATACACAAGTTATTCGTCTTAAAAACGTTTTAAAAGACGATTACAAGAAGGTAATTTTCAAAAACATCCATGTCAAAATACAAGATGGAGGATTATGAAAAAAAATGGAATTGGTGCTGTGTGACCGTTATTCAGGGCTACCATAATCTCCCTACTACTTATCCCTAGCCGTAATGCTAAATCTCGGATTGATAAAATTATAAATTTCACATGTGCTCTTAATTTGATATGATAGCTTATTTTCTATCCTGCAGAAATTTCACATTATTATCTCTAAGTGCAATAAAATCATGTTTTAATTTCAGGGTTGATTTAAAAAAATTCGAATGAAGGTGAAAAAAATGCAATAAACGGTTTGTGATGCACCGTTCACAATACCCTGTTTGAGAATAAATTTAAACAGTTGGAATTTGTTTTACAATATCAAAGTTTCAAATAAACTGAAATTTTAATTACGACACGAATACAAGTAATATATTTTAACCGATTACAAGTAATATTTCAACGGTCGGCTTACGTTGTGTCGTTGGTCGGCGTATGTTCTGACAGCTGACGGCTTACACATGTTCCTTATACACAATTTCTATTCTAAATTATTTTAGGCTTAATTTGTAATTTTAAGAAATGCAAAATTGGCTTAAAAATGCTAAATAGAATCGCAATATTTTATAAATAGAATTTGTTATTGAAAGACAAACATCTGTCATAAATGCGAGCATCGGCAGCATTGCAATGGACAGCATATAATGAGTAAATATGGTCGTCTGTAAAATACGAGAAAAGCCCACGTAAACGTAAGAAATTCATTAATTTCTTTTATAAAAATTAAAATTTCCGCCAAAAATTAATCCGTGACGTTTCGTTTCGTTCTCGGTGACCTTTAGCCCCATGTTTCGTTAAGGATATTGAACTTTGAAGCGAAGATTTCAGGCGATCTTGCCACTCAATCATTCCAACAGGAAGAGGAGTTGAAATCCTCAGGCCAATTTCAAAACATGAATAGCGATTTGTGAGTATTTGCATTTAAAAATTAACAAATGCTCATTTACATAAAGATAACGAATGCATCCAAAGTCCATTCGTCAGTCAGTATATGATTCCGCGCCCTTTTTCTACGGAAACAACCGTAAAATGATTTTCAGACTAATTTTCACATTGACATGTACTGTACATGGGTCTATAAATATAAGTTCCATAAATAAATAAACAATTAAACACATATTGCCCTTCTATTTAGGATAAATGACCCAGAGGCTAGCAGAGGACAGCTGTTTTGAAGTGCCTGTAGGGCATTACACTTAAAAACAAGTCCATAGGGCCTAAAGTATTTTATTTGAACTAATAAACATGTACACTATATAGGGCCTACACTATTTCATTTGAATAAACAGATGTTAGGGCCTACTGTATATAGTAACCCAGTATTTAATTTGAAGGATCAGGTGCTTAGGGCCTGTAAACAATAGAATTCTGAGCATTTTTGCGCAAATTTCTAACCTTCCCGCAAAGTGCCATAGCTAGTAATCACGGCTAGTAATCATTTGCCCGTTTCCGAATTTCAGGCCGAGACTCGGTGGCCTCCTAGGGCGCTCGTACGACCGCTACGGCGAGCAGCAAGAACAGCACCAGGACAGTTCCACCTTGAGCAAAGTGCAGCAACAGTATTGGACCACCAAACAGGCCGTCTTCCAGAAACTCGGGAAGAAAGAGGACGAACACGTCGTGGCCAGCGATTCACAGTTGGACACTAAACTAGAAGTAGGCCTACGCTTACGTTCGCTTCTCCCAACTACTATCTTATCGACAAGAATACAGCAATAACTCTCCTTCGTTCGATTACAGCTGTTTCTGTCGATCCGAGAATCCAGCGCTATGCTGCAGAAGACGATCGAGCTATACCAAGACAAACTATTAGGCAAGTCTCGACACTATTATTTAAGACACGATTATTAAAACCCGTAAAAGCGGACTAAATTTTGTTTCTTGGTGACATTAGCGCTGTCTCACGAAGAGAACGCACTGGGAAGGTTCCTGAAAGACAACGGAAAAGCGGACAAGACGAGGGCCGGAAAAATGATGTTAGCCGTTGGAAAAACGATGAGTTACGCCTCTCAACAAAGGTGCGTTACGCGGGGAGTGCGTCACGATGCTTATGTAGCGGACTCATTTCCGTTTCGTTTCTTAGGCTGGCCATTCGCGTGCCTCTCGTTCGTCTCCACCAGGAAGTGGAGACGTTTCGATGTCGCGCCATTTCGGACACTTTGGTCACCGTCAACACCATGGAAGCGGCCAGGACGGACTACAGGGGGGCGCTCTTGTGGATGAAGGACGTGTCCCAGGAACTGGATCCGGACACTTATAAGCAACTGGAAAAGTTCAGGAAGGTGCGGACCGCAGTTGACGGACAACCCTTTTTTTTTCGAGACCGTCTTCGTTAGCTAATCGCTATCTATTCTCCGATTAGGTCCAGGGCAGAGTTCGCAAGACCAAAGGCAACTTCGAGAAGTACAAGTTGGACTGTCTTCAGAAGATCGATTTGCTGGCCGCCAGTCGCTGCAACATGTTCTCGCACGCCCTCGCCACCTACCAGAACATGTTGCTGCACTTCTGGGAGAAGACGTGTCGGACAATGACGGGAGTCGCGGAAAGCTTCAAGGGATACCAATATTACGAATTCAGCATGCTCAAGGTAAAAAACATAACGCTACCGTTAAAAAAAAGGAAACTTAACCTTACTAACCGCATGTACTAACGATCGTTAACTAACAAGGAACTAACGGAAGTGGGGAAGAAACTGGCGGACGATACCGGCTCGGTTGTCTCTCCCGCAGCGCCCTTTATGGGCACGGACGGCGAAACTGATAACGATGGGTAACTAACGAGATCCTAAAGGCCCTAATCCGAAATCGACCGTTTATTACCGGGGGACGGTCTGTTCGTTAGGGGTGGTTCATTAATTATGTGAGGTGTTTTTGAGGATTTTTTGACACCCCCCCTCCTCCCCCCTTTGGTGAGGTTTGGCTAAATCCCTTCCCCTCCCCTAATCTCATGTGAGATTTTTCAGAAATTGCACTTTTCCTGTAATTAAATGTCTTAGATTTATTTCAAAAAACAAAATTTGCTTTATTCTTTTTTTATTGAAGACTAATATTAAGTTTGCATAATATCGTTGACTAGAATCACAGTATTAAATAACAATTGAACAGTTAAAATACTTAAATAAGTGCAAAAAATCCACTCATCACCTGCATGAATCATGTAAAATGTGTTTTTCTCAGCATACCAAATATCAGATTTAAAATCTGAAAAATACTTAATAAAAATTGTGTATGCTTTAAGTTCCACATTTTATGCCTCAAGTATGCATTAGCCATTTTGTAAAAATTACGCGTATTATAAAGAGGAATAAATTATTTACAAAGAAACATTTTTCCGATTTTAAATCGGACATTTGGTTGCTGAAAAACAAATTTTTACTTGATTCATGTATGCGAGAAAGTCAATTTTTTTGCACTTAAGAGTATAAAGTACTACATGTATTAAAAATTAATAAAAGAGCAATTATTACATTTCAGTCCATGGGGACTCGTGTAGTCTCAAGAGTGACTATTGAAACCGACATAACCGTGTGATTTTCAGTAAAATCATCTGCTCTAATTCAACTATATATATTTTCTGGAAATTTTACACAGTCTTTTGCAGAGAAAAAAATACGTGATATTTGCCGAACTCCCCCCCCCCCCCCCTCGTGAGATCTGGTGAGATTTGTCTCGACCCTCTCCCCTCCTTAAACACCTCACGTAATTAATGAACCACCCCCTTACCGTCTCGGTTAAAAGATAACGAGTGTTTAATCGTCGCTTTCAGGCTGATGTTTTTCGAGGAATACCACGACGAGGAGGAGCGGGATAAGGAATCCGAGCTGAAGAAGAGCAAAAGCGACAGCCTGCAGAACCTGCTGCATTCTCCGGCAGCGGCCGCGGCATCCAAAAACAAAGCCGAGGAACCTCTGCTTCACTTCGGATCGGATCCTCCGCAGAACGAGAGCGGAAAACACGAAGAATCTCTAATCAAAAACACGTCCGTCGGAGGTAAAAAAAAATGCCCACAATTTTTGCGGTAAAGAAAATCCTTAGGGGATTAAACTCCCTAAAACTGTGTTGTTTTTAAAGGACGAGTGGATCTTCTGACGAACAATCCCGAGATCGAGGACGCGGATAAAGACGACATGACGCTGCTCAACGAAATCTTGAGTTCGGAGGTGAATCCGGAGGCCATGACCGTGTTTAACCGGCAGTGGGACAGCATGTTTAATGCCGCGGCATCAAACGCGGATAAGGACAACCACGCCACGGCCAACGCTAAAGACTTCTTCCCCTCGCACTTGCTGGAGACGCAGAGAGAGATGGACGTGCTCAATTTGCTCGAAGGTACGTTCCTGCGTTCCGAGCCGCTTTTGATAGTCTAATCAATTCAATTCGTTACCCTGCAGTCAACATGCCATGTGGCAGGGGTAAAGTGCCAGATTTTTATGGGGAATAGTATGCGCCGCAGGCATTTCAGCCGTCCTATATTTCCTATAAATTCCTATATTTTAAATGTCGTCCTATATTGTCCTATATTTCCTTTAATTAACTTATATTTCCTATATTTTTATTAACTTTTGTACTGGATTGTACTAACCAGGGTGACAAACAAGTCCTGAAAGTCCTAAAATAGTCCTAAATATTCAAAACATTCCTAAAAAAAAGTCCTAAATAGTCCTAAATTTTCCTAAAAGTCCTAAAATCAATCCTAAATACCCTATAAATAATTACATAATTATTGTAAAAATTGTGTTTCAAAAGTTGCGAATTAAAAATAAAAATTCTATAGTATACATTAAAGTCCTAAAATTTAATCTAAAAAATCTCTAAAAAGTCCTAAAATTTAATCTAAAAAATCTCTAAAAAGTCCTAAAATTTAATCTAAAAAAGTCAAAGTCCTAAATATTGAATTATTTCAATATGAAAAAGTGTTTGCCATCATGTGCTATATATAATTCCTATATTTTCGAAGAAAATGTCCTAAATTTGTCCTATATTTTCAAAGAAAATGTCCTATAATCCTATATTTTTATCCCTAAAAGTGGCTGAGATACCTGTGTATGCAGTTGTGGCCGCTTTTTAGGGAACTATCTCGGCATCCGCCTTTATGCGCCTAACAATAGGCGATTAAAGGAGGTTGTGGGGAAACCACGAAAAACCACAACCAGGATAGACGACCAGGGTCCAACCTTGTCGGTTATCGAAACGCCTTTGTTTGCCTCTTTCGCAGAAATCGACGGCAAATCCGCCAACTCCGAATCCCCTGGGAATCATGCAGCGAAACCAACCTCCTCGACGTCAAAGTGCAATCATTCCAAGAGCAACGCTTCGAAACAACGAAACGCAAACTCCAAAAAGGTGATTTTTAAGAGAAGACGACTTTAAGAAACGCTCGATTTCTTTCAAATAAAAACTCGTCTCTCGTTTTAGGCTTCGACTAAGGACATGTCGTCTTGGTTCAACCTCTTTGCCGAACTCGACCCTCTTGCCAACCCGGACGCAATCGGAAAACCGGGCGGCGAAATTCAAGGAGAAGACGATCGCAACTGCTAGCGGAAAAAAGAGTTTAGAAAGCTAATCGGCCTGTTAGGACGTTGTCTAGTCGCGTACGAGGTATCCTCGTCGCCGCCTCCGGATCTTAGCCTACTAAAATCTAGTCGAAGACTTTGCAAGAAACTTTCTTTGGATGCCTAATCTCGGTCGGAAAAAATCTCGGTTTTTAAAAAAGTATTTATTTAGTTTTATCGCATTATAGTCGGACGAACCGAATTCAAGTTAACGGAAAACCCAAAATAAACGTTCAAAATTTAAGCACATTTTTATCGAAAAAAAAAATGTAAGGTTTTTATAAAGATTTGATAACGATTTTCGAGGATCGAGGTTTAAATTAATTTTCACATCGAAATTAGAAGAAGTTTATGATTTCGTTAACGGGAATTCGGTTCGTCATTTTTAACCTAAGTTTCGAATCTTTTTTTCGTATCATAATCTAGTCTCGCAATTTTAAAAAAACCTTTACGTTCCTTATAAAAAAAAAAGTTTTGTCGAAAAATGTCGAAAATTTAAAAAACTCCGACAAAAAACCTCGTTTTTTTGAAGAGAAAAAAAAACCCAGTTGCTACAATTAAATTAATCATTTATTACGAATTAAAAGAGTTATTTTTTACTATCGTTAGGCCAGGAGCGCAATTCCAGCGGCTATTGACACGACATAGTTCCTGCTAACGAGCCGTCGCGCAATCGGCCAGTTAAATCGGTAACGATCGACGAACAAATTGGGATTTTTATCCCTGTCGAATCGATAGGTTTTAACGCTAGATTTTAATCGAGACTTCGTTTTCCCCCATAACAAATCGTTAGAATCCCGATGTGTAATTTGCCTAATTCACAAATTAAATTACATCCTAACGTAGGTTAGACGATGTTTCATCATCCGTTAATATAATTAATCGAAGCGACTCACCCCTCCTCGTTTCCCAATTTTGGGCGATGCGCTTCAATCCTCGTTAAACTTGACGAGCGCCGCATGTTTTCCGACGTTATCGCCCACTTTAACGAGCAGTTTTTCCACGGTCCCAGACTCCGGCGCTTTGATAACGTACTGCGGTAACGAGAGGTAAAAATTGCGTTAAAAAAAGCGGGTTTTAAAAGCACGGCCGATTAATTAATCTAGCGTTAAACCAACCTCCATTTTCATGGCGATCATGACGACGAGGGGATCTCCCTTGTTCACCTTGCTACCCTCTTGGACCATGACCTTTTCTATGACCCCTGGCATGGGCGCCTTAGCCCCGCCCGCGCTGCTGCCTCCTACGGTGCTGGACAAGAACTTGGGAATGGGGAGGTCAAAGGAGTAGCTTCCGTCCTGAAAAATGTCAAAGGTCAAAGGTGAATCATTCGAAAGTTAAATACTCAGTGGCAGAAGATGCTCCGTTTTTAGGAATATTTAGGACTTTTTAAGATTTTTAGGTTCTTTTTAGGAATATTTAGGAATTTTAAGACTTTTTTAGGACTTTTCTCTCCTTTATAGGAATATTTAAGACCTTTTTTTAGGACTTTTAGGTCTATTTTAGGAATATTTAGGTATTTTAAGACTTTTTTAGGAATATTTAGGACTTCTAAGACTTTTTTAGAACTTTTAAGACTTTTTTAGGACTTTTAGGTCCTTTATAGGAATATTTAGGACTTTTAAGTCCTTTTTAAGAATATTTAGGACTTCTTAGACTTTTTAGGACTTTTAGGACTTGTTTGTCACCCTGGTTATTATAATCCTGTACAAAAGTTATAAGAAATATAGGTCGACATAAAAAAATATAGGAATTTATAGGAAAATATAGGACGGCTGGGATGCCTGAATTATTACATTTTTCGTACCTTGGTAAACAAGTTGACAGCATCCTCGTGAAACACGACTCCGGCTTTCTGCCTCCTTCCGTCGATGGTGCACGTAAGCCTCCATCTTCCGCCGTCTTTGGTCAATTTCCCGTCGGTCCTAAACGTCTTTCCGTTAAGTTGGACGATGACCGCAGCGTCGTCCAGATACTCGATGGTCAAGTCTCCCTCTGCGCAAAGCAAAACCCGTTAACCTCTCCGCGTATTTCCTAGGAGAAGAAGAAGAAATTGGTCCTTACTCGTTTCTCCGGTCTTCAGGGACAGCTTTCTCGACAGGTTGTTGTTGATTCGATGCGAGTCTCCGGAGAAGAACGGCGAATACTTATCTAGGGAACCGCAAAAGAGACAAAAAAAAGTTTGGGAAAAAAGCTGGTACGAGACTGCATTATCTCGTCGAGGAGTAAAAAATTACCTTCTGAAGTCGAGACCGCCTGCAGTCTTTCCATCTGCACGATGGCAAGGGCCGTCTGGCAGAAAAGGTGGTCGTCGATGGGCCTTTTCGGAAACAGTTCTTCGTGGTATTGAGGGATGAAGTCCGTGTGGACGTTACCCAACCGGAACTGCGGATGGCTGGCCAGGTCGGACAGGAATTTTACGTTGGTCGCAAGTCCCACGATCTGATTCGAAAGAACCCGTTAAGATTAACGGGAAACACTTTTAAAAGGACCGGAGGGATTGTGGAGTGGGGAAACTAGCAAGACGTACGTACGTTGTACTTGGAGAGACAAGACTTCAGTTTGCGTAAAGCCGAACTGCGGTCCGAACTCCAAACCACCAACTTGGCGATCATGGGGTCGTAGTGCACGGAAACCTCGTCGCCTTTCAAGTAAAGAAAAAAAATTAACTTTTACGGTACTGTTCTAATGT
>JAQGCC010002926.1:0-16777 GCA_034698905.1 Xestoiulus laeticollis
AGCACAATACTCCAACATGGGGCGAACCAGAGTTGTGTAGCCAGTCTCCTTTACACTTTCCGAACATTCGCGAAATATGATGTTTTCTTCGAATTTTGTAGTTCAAAAGACATGAAATCGCAGGTATGATTTCGACAGATTGGAGTAACTTCAAATACAGTGCAGTCTCGGTAATCCGTCACTTTTCTGACGGTGAGGTAAAAAATTTTCTAATGGAAAAGTGCTTAATGTTACTAAACAAACAAGCATTACATATTTTTTTAAACCAATTAAATAATATGCAGTAGGTGAATATACTCATACAATCAAATCAGACATCTGTTCTGCTAACACGACATTTCATCCCATATGGTGTCGGAATACTGAGATTGCACTGTGGTTTTGAAATTGTTTGCTTACATTAATTGAACGCAAGGCATGTTGGTATATGTAGCTGCAATGTCAGTTCGCTTTTTTTTAAATTACATGTACCCATATTTGTTTGTTTATTTATGGGCGTATTTTTTTCTGTATACATCATTAATTATTTGATTCATAATTGTGTGATGAAAATAATTTAGGGACGTCAGTTTTCATGATATCGGTATCTTAATTAACATTTCTACTCTAGACTAAAAAATCACTGGGATCGAAATACATGTAATGTATACAAACTTTGTTGTGCGTTTGTACATCTAATCTAGGATATGCTAGTTTCTGTTGTTTTTATCTGTCAAGATCCTCTTTTCTTACCAGTTCCACCCTTCTATAGGCGGGGACAATCCATAGCCTTGCGATACACTCCATGCAATCCTGTATCGTGACAGCTTGTTACATCACGTAGTGTTCTTGCAGGCCTGATGTCATAGAATTTGAATAAGGTCAGGAAATACATGTAGCTATATATAGAACAAAAGCGAAAGTCAAGAATAGAGATCGGGTCAGAGAATTACATGCAGAAGCACGAACTCTTAATTTGCACTTATGCTGCTCATCTTTCGAGGATGGAAGACAAAAGAAATGCAAAAGTTCGTAAACTTATGTAATTAGTTTAAGTCATAGGTGTTACGGAATCAGGAAGGGAAATTAACCACATTTTTCGTAAATGGACCGGACTAAACATTTCTCGATATGTATATGTCAGCATTATTCGATGAATTACTATCATCTTTTATTTTTTATCAAACTCAAAACTGCATGGAAAACCGATTCTTTCCTGAATGAAAAATCTTGTATGAGACCCAATTGTTTAAAGTATTATAGAACATCTCATTTTTATACCAAATGAAAATTTAAATCTTTTTGAGTGGTCTTGCAATAGAATTTTATAGAATAAAATCCCTTTGATTTTGGTCTCGTTAGGTTGCATTGGGTGTCTTATATAGTGCCTATACATGTATATTAGTCTCACTATATCTCATTAGCAAGTCTCATTGGTCTCATTAGAAAGTTCCATGCTCATATATAATCTCATAGATTATGAGACCAAATGAGATTTTTCACTTGTGTTATAACATACGAGGACGGAAACTCATTAATTTACTCGATTCATTTGTATATCTATTGAATGAAGTTTCGCAGTTTTTATAGAATTACTTGTTAAGCTTAAGTTCTCAATAGATTTCTTTGTGAGACGAGATTACAAAAGACTCCAAACTCAAATGGTTCATATAAAGAAGAGAAAAAAATATATGTAAACTATTTAATCGGTTCTCTTTACTGTAATCGCCTTGAACATTGTTTCCAAAAACGTTATTGTCCATGCAGTATGTTTAGGATAAATGCCAACAAATAAACCTAGTGTCAGTAAGCAATTTGAAGAAAGAAATAATTCGTTTATTTATGGTATATGTACACGTATATTTCACCATCGTCCAAAACTAATGGTTGTTTGATATAATGTAGAGAACATCCCCATTGGTACCGACTGTAACCCATTGTTGCTTTTCAATCCTGGTCTATATATATACTGCATGCATGATGCACGCATTTCAAATGGCAACCTTCACGTTTGTAACTTCGTGATTGTGTATATATGATGGGTGGACACTGGTGTGCAATTTTCAAATTTTAACCCAGGAGGTGGTATCTACTTCCGTTATAATTTGCGCTCTTGTTTGACTCCTAAACCCTAACCTTCATTTTCCCGCCATCTTCCTCCATTTTGGTGAGTCATTTGCCCTATTTGTTGTGCCTAATTATCATGTATCTAAATCCTGCACGATTTTTTTTTTCCTCAATTTTTTTTCCCCTTTCTATTTCTTCTTCCACTTCCCCATTGTTCATTGCTGCGAGGCGATTTTTCCTCCTACATAAACTCAAGGATTGGTCCAACCCCGAATAATATTTCTGGGTGGTTTTCGGTTTTATTCATGAAATGATAATGGTTTTTAACCAATTTATACGTGTCATTGCGTATATTCGTGTCTGTTGTTGTGTACTAGGGCCTGCCTATTAAAGTTTTTTTTTTCTACCACAACAATTGTAACTGAACTCCCTCTAAACAGAAATTCAAGTGAGGGAGGTTATTTTTGCATTAAGGTTAATGTTGGCCAAAGGGTGTTAAATTACTTAAGGTTAACAATTAATAGCCATACACAGCCTTCATTTTTAATTCCACTCCATATACGAAGCGTAGCCTTTACGCATTTATGATGAAGGCAAAACTAATAATGTAACACTCGCTGTTGAAAATCATTTTGATTATAGTGCTAACATCTTTCTGCGTTATTTTCACTGCTTATTCAAGGCCCAAACACTTCTGAGAAATGAATTAATTCACCTGAACATACACAAGCTTATTATCATTTGTTCTGCGATAAGATAATGTTCAACCTCGATTTCAGTTATATCTGATTACATTGGACACCCTTAGGACAGGTCTGCCTGTAATGACCATTGTAGGCAGGTGTGACTACATTTTTCAGTTGAGATGGGTTCATAGTGAATACTTATGATTGCATTTATTGATATTTTTTAATCATTTTATGTTTTCACATTTATATATGTGCTAAAAGCAATAATCATTAAACAATTATTTTGACCTTGTTTGTATTATTTTTATGATTGGAATGACATCGTTGATCATCAGTTTCTTTTCTCTAGTTTGCATTTCATTTTTGCAACCGTGAAAAAAATGTCTACCCAAGTTATTTCAATGTTTGGAATCATATAGTGGCATCTGTTCAAATTACATTTGAACTCAGTGTTACAGGTTTAACTGTATAGCGAGAATACATCAAGTGTCCACACTTATAAAGGTGTTGCGTCATTGTTAACAAAATAACAAAGAGACTAGAATCACGTTGTCATTGTCAAAGAAATCATTCCCTAACTAATTAGCACTTTGTGGACGAAACAGAAATCTTAATAAAAAAAATGACTGGTGAACTGCATATACACTGTACATGTAGTTATATCATGCTGGATTAACCATAAGCTTAAGTAACCTTATGGCTGCAATGATAATTGTCATACAATTCGAGCCTTATACAAGTTATCGTAATTTTTCGTGATGTAAAATTGTCTGTTTGGAGATTTCGGATTTCATTTTCAAGTTTTGATCTTTTTCCATGTATTCGCCTGCCTTGGTTGTAGTGACGCTGAAACCTTCAAATGAAGTCCTTGATCCACCTTAATTCAGAACAATTCATGTTCAAGATCACATATTCGACTTCAAATTTTGCCTCGGGTGTCTCTGCTACAGTTTTGCAGAAATCCCGTTGAAAAACGTTTAATTTGATTTTCATGCAATGCTTGATGAGGATTGTTGTAATTTAAAAAAAAAATGTATAACAGCCTTGCAACGCTATGAAAAATTTGAAAGTGTATAATGATTAATGTGACTTTTAATCTGTATTGCACGCTTGTTGAAGATGCAAAACCGAGGATATACAGTTACATGTACATCTATAGTTAATACTGGTTCAGCAATGCTGTTATATATGTTTCATTAAACGAGTTTTTGACGTTAATGACTTGCCCAAGAACAAAACATATCGGTCGTGGCTAAGAAAAAGTCTCGTCTAGGAATTCTGCGGAAAACAACTCGATTTTGGAAAAGCTCTGTATTTAAGCAAGCCGAAAGAATTCTTGAATTATGGCCAGAATAAATAACATCCATGTAGACAGAAATCTCTTTTGGATTAGCAAAATCTGTGCATGTAACTTATCAATGTTTATGCACGGTGTGTTGAAAAACTGGTTGGTATAGTCCTGAACGTCAACGAGGATTATTTGACAACAGAATATTAATTTTCTTCCTTTTTTATTAAAAAAAGGGTATATAATGTATGTACGCTTTTTATTTTTCTCAAAGCAATGCATATCTTTAAGGATGATCTTTAAGTTTCTATAAATCTGCAATGAACTTTGACCCAAGAAATATTATGCGTTGGGGCATGGTAATTGTGGTTTAATTCACTCATAAAATTAAGCCACTTGTTGATGAAATCAATTACGTACAGGCACATTTTTTATTATATTTTATCATTGCATGGCTTATCATTAACTGTAAATTATCTTTACATTTTTCACATCAAGGATGTATTTTTCCAGTTTGCAATAATTTGAGGTTTTCATATTGCAATAATACTCATAGCCTTGCTTTTGATAACGATCAGCAATTTAATTTCCAATTAATAATACCTTCTGCAGTACAAAATAGTTTACTTATAGTTGTAACCACAGTCTTATATTCTTATGACTTTTTAACTTTAGCTTAAGCTGATTATTCTTATAGGATTAAGAATTTTTTGTAAAACAAGTCTTAATTGAGCTGTATACAATACTTTATGCACTATAGAAAGTCTTAAGTCTTATTTTTAAAACTTTGACAACCAGACCACTTGTGAAGCCACATTTACGGAAGTTCTATGACATTACAATGGACATTCTTAATATTTCATCAACCACTGCTCCTCTGGAAAGCTATACTTTTCCCATCTTGCATGAAACTATAGTTTTTTTGTGTGTAAATTCCAGCTTTCATTAGTTTAATATTAGCTTCACGTGACCATTGTTGTTTATATAAACGTTATAGATGTTTGGGCCAATTAAGAATAAACCATATTTATTTTTTAATCATTTTTGAGAAACACTTATCTTTGTTCTTCTTTGCATTTGGTCCATATTTTTAAATTCGTGAATTGTGATGTTTTTCATAAAATCAGGGGTGGTCTTCTAAACGAAGCTAGGTAAAATAATATTCTTAAGATTAGGACTATTATAAGACACTTTTACAGAAGACAACTAGTGCTAAGATTTAAAAAATTGATATAGAATATCGTAAAATTTAAGACTATAAGACTTAATTTAAAATCATGCATGTCTTAAGACTTTAAGATTTTAAGATTGGAAGGACCGATCTAGGCCTACTTCCAAATAAAGAGGTTACGCAAAGAACCATTAGAATATTTTTAATTGGAGAAAGATTCATATTCTTATACATGTAGCATGCAACGGTGAGCGGATATTCCACCCTGGGATAGTTCTATATAGGAAATT
Source organism: Xestoiulus laeticollis (assembly GCA_034698905.1). NCBI lineage: Eukaryota > Metazoa > Arthropoda > Diplopoda > Julida > Julidae > Xestoiulus > Xestoiulus laeticollis. The sequence continues at coordinate 5,485 of JAQGCC010002926.1, forward strand.
GAGTGAGCCACTGAGCCTAACCTTAGATTTTTGTGACTGACGACACTTTGATAATATGGATTATTCCAAATGGAAATGCAACTGCAGAAGTTCTTAACTCTTCTATTCGTTTCTTGTACTAAGCAATGATTATGACACTTATTTACTTATTAATTTAAGATGATTATAAAGATGAGTAAAACAAATCCTATAAAGTTTGGTCAAAGTCTATAGGAAATACAGATATATCATCTTGATTAAAATAAAATCTATAATTAGACCTCTTATTTTAAAATTCATGTTCATTCAATCTAAAATTTGAAATCTGAGGTCACTAAAATGATAACCTAACAATGCTAGGATACCTCTTGACTTCTGAAAGCTAGATTGATAAGAAACGGTTGATGAAAACCGTATCAACTCATCTTGGTAATGGTTTCAGAAGATTGCACCCAAATGCTGATTTTTTTGTGTGCTAGCGTCAGCAAATGGAATGTGGAAGAATGAATATTGTTCTCATCGTTTCTCGATTTTAATGACCTTATAATTATAGTTTCGATCTTGGTTGAACCCATGGTATTTAACCCTCCTTTCCCGACGGAATAATTGAACTTAATCAGGTTGTTAACTCTGCATATCCTAAAGGGCTGATCTCGTTTTCAACCTATTTTGAGGGATTTTTTTTGTTAAGCGCCGTGAAAACATTTGGAACATGCAGTTCATTAGTTCGACCATGGTTTTGATATGAACGGATTTGGAGCGTTTGAGACATTCGGCTAAACCGCAAAAAAATGGTTCAACACCCATGGCATACTTTTCGCGGTGAAAAGCAACAAGAATGTGACAAACTATCGCAAACTTAATGCATTTACCGTGTTGTAAGTCAAGAAATAGTCGATTGGAGGTGGTCTGAATGGCGAAACACTAGATTAGCACAACTGCAAAGTACAATCGAGTTCATTGTTTAACGGTCCTATCATCAAGTGTCTTGTCAGCGGTTGTTCCTCCTTATAGGCATGTCCACAAATGAAACACAAAGATGTCGTTAATAATAAAAATGCAAATGTCGCTGGAATTTGCTTTCATTTCTATGTCCAAAGAAAGTAGGTGTGTATAAGATGTTGATTGTCTTATTATGAGTTTTATTTTAATGAAATTCGGATGATTGATCGAGCGTTATAAAACCGGCTTGTATGTAAATGCATATATAAAAGCAAAACAATCATCAAGAATTTGATTTATTCCAATATTTTTTTAGGAATATTTAATATAGGGTCACTGGAAAATTGGAAACAACTTGAAATTAATTTCGTAATAATAAAGTCATATCAAGCTTAATTTTTTTCCATAAAATTCAATGGGGTTGTAGAAATGGTCATTTTATGAAGAATAATCCTTCGTATCACGTGGCAAGATGTGTGACAATTTTAGAAGAAAATCTTGTAAAATAAAACCTGGTAAAGTGACCACTTTTCATAACTTGTACGTATACATGTATGCTTTCTTTCAAAAAAATTCTCTGTATAATGACCACCTGTATGCAGTGCCATTTTGTGGTACATGTAATCACCTTTAGAAGTTTTTATTGTACATGAATATGGTGTCCCTGTAGATAAAAATCTCATATTAGACTCAAATCTTTTTATGAAAGAATTTATGCCATAGTCTCATAGAATAAAAATCCATTTTGGTATTGGGGTGTCGCTTGGTATATATACCACATATGCACAGGTCTTCTAAGTCTCACTATAGTATATGTTCCATATAATTATAACCAAATTATTCTCATAGGTTTTCTCTATGAGACTTCTTGAGATATTTCATTAGGTGCGTTTGAAACTTTTCAGATAATAGAGAACAGAATATTAATTTACCCATGCTTTCAGGGTTCAATGACAACCAAACGGAACATTGCTGAAAGTAATTGGTACATTTGAATTTCAAATAGAATATGGACTTCAGTGATATCCTTGACCATATCACAGGCTTTCATTTTTTCCATAATATGAAACGGGTTTAACGTAATTATTTTGTATTCTTAATCCATCGGTAAGGTCGCTGTCTTGGTGCATAATTCCTCCTTGTGATTACAGCATGAGCAACCGGTACGGCTGCAGTGGTTCCTTAATGTGACATGCTCTTAGGCGTGTGGGCCCATAAAATCCCGAGGCTGTTTCGGAGGTTGGCAATGGTACTGATTATGTCAGGCAAGTGGTCATGGATATTCATGACCGAAAATTAGTCATAAACAAGACGAAGCCTAATCCATTATGGCGTCGACATGACTTCACTCCACTTGTCAGTTGTGCACTGGAGCGACACAAGGGTTTTTGAGTGCCCGAAATTGCAGCTGAACTAGATTCGCTTTAAGTGGATGCTTAAATATGTGCATAATTTAGTTCAATTGTGGCTGTTTGTTGTTTGTTACTCTGTCAAAAAAATTTCTCATTAAATGCGGAGTTTTTTTTTTTCTTTCCGAGTTTTGATGCAAAAAAACCTCCAGGCGTGGCTCGTGCCAACCTTAGTGGGCGAAGCCGGACGATGAAAGCAGAATTTCTGCAGGGCAATCATAAACTGCATATGTCTAACACAGAAGATGGCCCCCAGAAGTAGAGCACATTTGGCGGGAAACCCGCGAGGGAATGATGCCCCAGTGATTGCGAAGGAGGAGATGGGTCGTGTATATAGGTGTGGGGATCCATTCTGGAAAAAAAAGCATCACTTTCGAAAGTGAAAGGAACGTTAAAACGCGGGCTTCTCCCCCCACCCCACTTTTCTGTTTGAGGCCATAGTTTGATTTAATGGGATTATGAATGGCCATTAAATTGTATTACAAAGATATTTCCAGTAATTCTACCCCACTATTAAATGAGATGTAAAGTGCTAGCTTTTTTCACCTTGCTTTTTTTTTCTGCTCTAACAATGAGTGTGCTGCTAATGCTATATGTGCACTTGAAGAAACGAACAAAAAAAATTCTAATATGTTAGTCTCACCTTGCCAATCGCGGTAAAATTTGCATTAGTCTTCGAAAGGGATATTTGAATTTTCGGGAGGTGGCTAATGTCTATTGAAAAACACTTAGCAGGTTGGGGTTATGGAAATGAAAATGGTCTGCTTTGATGTTGATACATTTATTGCAGATTGATACTTGCTCATGCAAGCATTCTCAATTTGAGCTTTAGCTTGATTTCACTACTTTTTTGCTGCTTATAAGAGGATTTGATAACTTCGTTCATGCTTCTATTTTAAATTTAGCCTAATGTGTCGACGTAACGAATTTTATATAATTTTCGCAAATTGACACATACATGAATCCCTTACCAGAAATTTGTTCGATTTTTATTTCGTCTAACATAAAATAGAACATTTAACAATACCGCGCACGCTATTGTTTCGATTCTAAATTTAGTGTTAGCAGCAAATTGGTACTTTTGATTAAAACTAATTAAGCCTCAGGCCACATGCACTAGGCTGAAAACGCGCGTTTGGCTAGCCTCAAACATTAAGGCTTATTAAAAAAGGAATTTTCGCACGAGATATTAATGTGCGAATTTTATAATTCTAGAATTTAAATTAAATTTGATGCCCTGTTTGAGCCTAACCAAACGCGCGTTTCCATCCTAGTGTGGCCTGGGGCTAATTAAAACTTGCATGAAGGACTACAATGTATAGCTGTAAATAGCAAGATAATCCTTGTTTTTCATCTGACGTGATGTAACGAATGTAATGTACATTATATCAAACCTGCACTTCCAAGTGCTGCTAGTTGTGGCCATATTCCTACAATCCATGTCTCCTTTTCAATGATTTTGGAGAATCTGAAAGTATAGTGAATACTTTTATCAGAAATACCTGAAATAGTGACTTAACAATGTTGTGTAGGTATGCCAAAACGAAGTGTATATAGTTTTTAGAATGTTTATTGGGAGTGCATGTATACTCTCGGAGGGCCTTTAGCATCGTATACATGATAGTGATAAGTCTTGTGCAACGATAAGGTCTAATGCCATATCTGGTTCGAAACAGCAAATGGAAATAGGTCACCTTGTATACTCATGATCGAATCCACGATCTTATTCATTGTCAGCATTTTCGATCCTTCCCGCGATGCTCTAATATCGGCCACCCTCACCCCTAGATTCTCGGCCTTGATAACTTTTTAAATTCCAATTGCCCCATTAGATGTCTGGTTCGGTGTCACGATACATTAGCGGTGTCGATATACCTCCGCCCATATATCTCCCCCTCGAACGCATACCTGCATTTCGAGCACAATGCATGATTTCTTTTGTGTTGAAAGGCATATATCGTGCATTTTGCTTTGGGTGTGGCGCCCGCGAACGAAACAATGACGATAGAACCAATTCTATGAGCATATTTTTTTTCTTTATTGGTTGATACAACACCTGTCAATTTTTATTATGAGCAAATATAGATGGGCGCATACATCATCCGGGTCTCCGTTTTATAACCACCAGTTGGGACTAGGATGCTAGATGAAATGTTTGCTTGAGTGTACATTGAACCTCTCTGCCGAACCCGAGAATTTGTAATGGTCGTGGACCCAAGTCTTTCTATATATACTTTGGTGGTCAATGGTCCGATACTTGATATACAGTATATTCCTTGAAATGCATAGGTTTTGGAAGCAAAACGTATTTTGTTCACTGCTTCTATAACGAAACATTGCTCAAACAAGATACCTGTGTGTATGTCAGCATACAGATAAGATTAATTCGTGAACGGACATACTGATGTAAAACAATAAAACCTGTCTAAAAGCATCCATTATAAAAGAATATCCTTTCTTTAAAAGCATAAAATGTGCTGGTCTCAACTTAATTGGCAATCATGCATGTCTTTTAAACAGGTTCTACTGTAAATATATACATTATCATAAAGGTGGTCTGTGTCGTATACTGCAAATCCATATACAATGTAGTAAAATGTCTTTTGTTCTAATACACTGTATATGCCAGCCTATTAATAACGAATTAAGGTGCTTTCACACTTTGTTTATTTTTAGTACTGTATAGGGATATATAGTTTAAAAATTCGTTCGGTGTACAAAATCAAAATAAATATAATCTTACAAAATACATGTATACTAAAAGGAGTATATGTATGGAATGTGAAATGAGGCGATGTTTTGAACAACATGCAGCTAGCTGTTAGTGGAAGGACCTTTGTTTACCTGCATGGTATTTGCTCTATGCCCATCTTCACGTGTTGACAAACAACACAGTGATATGTAATGCATTTTTAAAAATTTACCAACATGTGGGTGACGCTCATTGGTAATATCATGTCGTAATATTGATTGATTGGCAAATCAGAAGAATGCATCGTAGATCTGTATTCTGCATGCAGTGCTAATTAGCATTAGAAGCTACATTATTGAAAGTTTAATGTACATGTACAAGGGGACTGTTTTGGTAACAGCTTGAGAAACATTCAAAACTATTTCGCAATCGGCCGAATAATATCAACGAATTTCAGAGTTATTGAAACAATAACCTATCTTGGAAATATCCAAAGTGGTTGACCAATAAAATTCATTTTGTATACAGGTTGTCTGACCAATATGCACAGTGCATTCTTAATATTTCTCTGGCGCTGTTTGATTGGGTTAAACATTAACAGGATGAACTTTTAACTCTTTTAAAAAGCTATAGCTATCATATTGTTCTATGCCTTTATATAGGACAGTTTGTCGATCAACATGCATGTTTTATTATAAGAATTTAGATCAATTCTAGTGTGCAATAGTTAATTACCGATTGTTAATGATTGATAAATGATTGCATAACAGCTGCTTATTGAAATCAAAGCAGCTAATTAAATATTCCTAATCAGCCTGAAGCTCAGATTTTTAGACTAGGATAATCCAAAACAAAAGGTCCTGATTTTTCTCTCTTGAGTTTATACCACCTGCTGGATGTTACATTGGAAACACAGCGACTCTTGCACTTATGTTCAATGGTTTTTTTGAAACACCTTGTGGATTGTGAATTAACAGTCCACATCAATTTTTGCATCTGCCGCCCTCGGATGCAATTCTTGTCCACCTCCGCTTGGCAATTTTTTTAAAATTAATATGGCTTTCTGTTCTGCGAAGACGCTCAAGTGGCCTTCATTTTGATGACCATTATATATGGGTGCCTCCTGCTTTTTAAAGGCCTGAGTTACGATGCTTGGGTTAGTCTCGTAAACCGTGTACAATTTTGACTATAGGACAGCTATGATGCGCGCATGTGGGTTAATCGGATAGAGTTCAACCTATAAATTTGCCTCCTTTGCATTTTTTTGAAATGTTCAACCCAATATTTTAGATTTGCCTCCTTAAATATTAGTCAGACTGACCTCATATCACCCATTTGATTTTAATTTCATGCCAATCTTTTTTTTTTTGTAATGTTTCCCATCTTTGGGTATTTGAAGTATATTTTTTTCCAATGTTATGATCGTTCATAAACATAACTTGAATTGCACGATCCAAGCCCTGTTAAAATGTACGTTTTCAAGGTTCGTTTTTGCTCAGTCATAGTTATTTATTTGTAAATGACAAATGTAAATTGTTTTGCTAAGTGTTCATTAAAAATGCAGTTCCAATCTTATATATTCTGCACTTTTTAAAGCATCAATTACAGACAATAGACAAGGACGCACCTGGTCAACTTTAGTATCGGTCTTGACCTTAACTTATTTACCAGAAAGTCTTCTCCAGTGAAGATCCACTCTTGAATTTTGTTTGTTTTGGGCATTAAAGTTCCTCAATGATCTTGTCTTTGACTCATTCCTTGGGACACTTCTTGGTTCAAGGTCGTACTGCACTTGATGTAGATCTCTGAGATGATGATGATCCCTTCAAAAGAGTAAAGATACATCAAACACTTTATAAACGTTATTCTTTTGAGTCATTACAACAGTAAAAACCATTCCAAAACCCTAATTACAGACCTCAGATAATATGTTGATGGGTAAAAATGATGAGTTTTCTGAGAAAGTGTAAGGAATTTTGACAAACCCATGTCATTAGTGCAAATGATTAAGGAAACTATTCCAAATCTTCAGATAATGGGACATTCATCATGTACATGTAGAGTTTGTTAACCTTTCCATGTTTACTTTTTGGGTGGATTACCATGCACATGTCTTACTCAAACATAATTAAGAAAGCGTTTTAGGCCTGCTTAAACCTCGTTCTTTCAAACAATGGATCAGATCAACAGGTTTTGCGATGATTATAACGCTGTTAAACGTCCATTGACGATGTATCATGATTTTTGTACACTTTAATTATACGGAAGAAAGCCGATATTTATTAGTTTATTTTATTTAGCATGTACAGTTGTTGCATTTGAAATGGAAAATTATGCAAAACACTAGTTTGATCAAGTTTTAGTTTAAAGTGCATTTGTATAGGTGAACTGAATTTTGTAGAAATTTAGAGTGAACATAACTTATGTATTTATAATTTTTTTTACATATGGGCCATTGGTTGAAATATTGACCATTTATATTCTGCCGTCGTAACTGGTCTTGCAAATTAATTCCAGAGTAGATTTTTTGCCTATTTATAAAACATGCATCGAGCATTGGTTTTTAGTTGAACTATTCCACGTGGAATTGCGGTTTTTGGATGTATGCCCAGTGGTTGGTTGAATGCTTTTTATGTTATGTAGCTAAATTTCCTCGTAAAATCTGATCAAAATGGTTGGTCAGTCTATTCTTATAGTTCACGAAAAATAATTACCAGAGTCGTTTTTTTTTACTGGTCGTAAAATAAACTGGAAAATTAACTTATCGCTAACTCGCTTAGTTTTTTATTTTTTTTTTTTTTTGCCTAAACCTTCTACTGGTGTCATGTTCGAATTAATATAATCTAATCACACACATGACATAACACATTTGTTATCAAAACATTTAATTGCATTTAATTGTAATTGATGTACTGGTTATTCGGTCTCCTATCTCCCCCTGCTATTATAGCCCCTGCATTGTTTTTGAAACCATTGTTTGACAGCTTTTTTATTTATTTATTTTTTTAAGCACCTTGTAAGTTAGATCAGACTAATGATTATTTCGATGTCACATTATTCCGATCGCTGAAAAATAACGTTAACAACCGTATTTAACTGCTGCACCTTTTTTGAATTTTTAACATTAAGAAATTGACTTCGATTATAATTTACTTTAAACCAGTCTATGCTAATCATTTAATTCAGCAGGTAATTTATTAGCCAATTTTATTATAAATTACGTATTTTAGGTGTGTCTCTAACTCTTAAATGTCACGTTGTAGCACAACAATTAACACAACAATTTCAGATATTTCATATAGGCAAATACGAGATTTGATACAATAGCACTATTATTATGGCTAGAATGGCTATTATTTATGTACATTTACAATTTTAGTTACATGTATAAATCTGTGACCGTGCCTGCTTCACATTGCTTACATTTCATAGTCAATAAATAGACGAAATAAATGTAAGCAACAGCTAAATATCATTTTTATACATAATATTTCGGGCTTATTTAATTTCAATCACTGCAAATTGGAACATACACAATTAAATTATCAGTTGACCAACTAATAAGCATCTTGTTTTTGCCACCAATGGCTTATGGCATGAGTTCTATCAAAATCTAGACGGGCATTTTTTTTCCCCATTTGCTCATGTACATGTATACTAGTAACGGACTTCTATTAATGAATACATGTCATACCTGTCATATCGTATAACGACGCTTCATTTATATCACGTGTTCAGTGCATGGTCATATCGTAACGGCGCTTCATTTATATATGCCATCTGCAGCTGGTATATGTAATCTTTCAGGATGATTTTATTAATCTGGTATAGAAAAATCTGCTTTTAATCCACTTTAAATTTGGCGTGGTTAAACATTGTTTTAGATAATTACATGTAATTATGTAACTCATAACTGACTAGTGGGTTCAAGTGCATGGGTGAATGTGCAAACCTGACGAAATTTCAATGCTTATAAGCTTTGAATTTTCGTTTGAAAAACATTGTAAGCATTGAAAAACTTCAATTATAATTGAAGTTTTTGAGTACCACTAGTTATACTTGTGCATTTGGTTCACCGAGTATTTGAAAACCTTTATTTTATTTGCTCTTATTCGAGTTTTTGAAAAAGGGCCATTGGCTATAGGCATTGCTTTATACTTCAAAATGAAATAATTAGAAATTGTTTTGAAGGTCGAAGGATTTTTTTGTTTTGTTATCTTTTCGCATTTTTTTAACACCATATTGCTTCGGTAAACGCGATGCCATTTATGAGTCATTGTCGGCACAGGTATGGAAACTCGAAATTGGACTCCCTTCAAATAGGTGGGTTCTTGTGGAATTTTGAATAGCCCTGTGAAATACTATTCACGGTGGTCTACTTATTCGACTTTTCCTTTTAGGGGCTTTCCCCCTCCGCCTCTTCATTTTTCACTCTACGTGTACCTCCCCATTGTAACCGCCATGATCCATTTGCTCGGCTGAGAATTAACTTAGGTGTTTGCTCTTTTTTTTTCTTCAGTTGATATTTCACTTGTCAATGGGAGGATCAGCGACCTCTTTTGGGGACCTTGAAATGCGCGTTATGGGATGCAGACTATGGGCATCCCTCGCCCTACATGTACTGTTGTACATTTAGCACACTCGCACTAGCTGCTGGGATGCATGTAAATGTACATTGATGTCCATCGTAAAATAATTTTATTTTTAATGAAATGGAGAAAACAAAATAAGCCTAAAGCTACATGTATACATGTAGATAAAAATATGATCTTATAATGAACTTTTTAACGAAAACATGTTTATTTCAAATGCACTTGCTTGATTAATGAAACATTTTTATTTCAGCCATTGCAATAATTAAACAGCATGGAATTTTAAAAAAATATGGTGATTTTTTTCTGCAATTCAGATTCTTAGTTTTTCAGAAAAGCATGCACTTTGAAGTCTATTTTTTGGAATCATGTCGAATTGTCAAATATTGCTCACTCACCTTTTTGAATTATTTTGGTTCATTTTCACGCAATGAAATAAAAGAGGTTCGAGTGTTGTGCAGTGCCCCCTTGTGGGAGTAAAATGCGTATAGGGTAAAATAACACGATTTTAACACAGAACCACATTAGAAGTAAACCTTATCCAGCAATCCAATTATGAAACTAAAATTAAATTTTGAGAGGTTTAAGATAACAGTACGAAATAATTATGTGAATTTTTCAAAATTTTAAAATAGTAATTTTTTGAAATATTAATGAAGAAATCATCTTTATTGCTTGCTACTGCGACCTCCTTTCCCCTTAAGTTTTGAATTTTTTTTTTTTTGCCTATACATGTAGGTGGCGCTTACCAACTTGCGCAAGCACTGTTTTGTAAAGCGGGCCTCCAATTACACCTGATTCACACCGACGTTGATGTAGATCAACTGATGTGAATCAAGCAAAACTTTTGCGTGTTAATTCACACTGCCGAACTCAGTTAAACTGGTCACATGACCTACATGTATTACAGGGCGCCCTAAAAGTTGGAACACCATTTCAGTTTACATTTCAAGATGGAGGACAACATACACACTATAAAAGTGAAGCCACTTTGAAACGAGGTGCAGACGACAGAAAGACTTGATCCACATCAAGTGGAGCAGACAACTTGATTGGATTCTCGCAAACTCGATCAAGACTTGATCTACATCAGTGCACTTGATTTGGTCGGTGTGAATAGTGTTAGGGAAAATCCCTTGCTTATATTTGGGACAGTTCAAAAAGATCAACATGGGTGCGAGGGCAAAGGAAAAGAACCAATACCACATGTTACGAGCAAATGCGTTAGCACTATATAACTGTTCACGAATTCAGCGTTGTCTATGTTAAGGCAGCCAAACACTTACAGGAAATCCTGAAGGCAAAGACTGCACAGTACGGACCTTAAGGATTTCCTGTACGTGTGTTGTCCTTGAGGCCTGGGAGCCGACTGTATACAGGTGTTAAAATCGAAATGAAAAACCATTCCGACGCCTGCACAGGCCGAACCCGACGAGTGTGGCTTTGATTTTACGTACAGTTTCTGCTGAATTTTCTCTATTATTTGCAGCGTTGCGATGTTTACCTTCAATTTTTGCAGAATTTGTTGTTTTTCGTACGTTTTTTCCCTTTAGCTCATGAACTCTAGTCCCGAACTGAACGGAAACATTGAGGAATTCCCAACCAGTGCCGGATTTACCATATAGGCAAACTAGGCACTGCCTAGGGGCCCCCACAAATTACAGCCCCCACAAAATTGT
>JAQGCC010002927.1:0-16775 GCA_034698905.1 Xestoiulus laeticollis
TATTATAACTAGTAGTTTTTTTAAAAGTATGTATCAAAATTTCCCCATAGGAATGGGGGTGTGCAGTTCAGCCTTAATGGAAATTATGTTGGAATTTCACTTTGAAATCTGATAGTTTCAATATACATGTATAATTTGCTATAGAGCTTCAGAACAACCTAGCTGATCGTACTACAATTCAATGTACCTAAACTAATTCGAAAAAAGGTTGAAAAACACTATTCATAAAATACACTATCTGGATTACCCGGCTTGAACTCTAATTGTTGTACACAATTGACTCTGCTCCCCCATAAACAAGGTGTCCATTGATTCTTGACCCACATCGTCCACAGGCCAGTAGATCACGCATGGTGTGGCATAATAATAAGATTGATTTTATAGGTAATAGGATTTAATAGGTAAATATAGAAAAGCACTGTGCTACATAACGTAAACGCCCCATTCGACGCAAGGGGGCGCACTCACCATGTTAGGGTTGCAACAGTTCATCCAACCGATTTCACATGGATGATGCTTTAATTCCTTTGGGCCATAAATAGCGAATGACTTCTCTACCACTCAGGCTCTATAATTATCAGATCATAATTAACAACTTAGTCTAATATTACATGGGCGTAATTTAGGTGCAAAAAGAACGAAAAACTCCTCGCCATGTTTTACGAGAACAAGAGTTTGTGGTGAAATCTCCTGTAGGTCTGCCTCTATACGACTCCGTATCATAAATTAAAGATTATTTAAATTGATGGGCCTATAGAGATATAAAAATGACCGGAGGAATGGCCACACGTTTGCCTCCATTCTACGGGACCAGTTGCACTTTTTATTAGCGACGCTTAATTGTCGTACTTTTTTCCCCTTTTATAACGAGACGTTTTAATAACGTCACGATCGGGAGGGTTCTTTAGGGGGCGTTGCACCATTCCCAATTAATGAAATCGACGATTAAGGAGATGGCATCATCGATTAGCACCACCTCGTGAACCTGCTGATTCATTGTTCCGGAACTGCGCTTACGACGAAATTTCGCGGAAACGTTACGGAAACGCATTCCTAGGCAATGATGACCATAGCGGTCAAAACACTTTTCCAATGAAGGAATAATTTATGATAAATGATGTAATGCTCTTCCAATGATGCAACATTTTACAACTCATTTTTATGACCCCTTAATTACAACAGTTCAAAATTTGTTGAAACTGACTCAATTTTTCAGAATTGTGAATGAGTTTTATCGAATCTGTTAAGAACCTTATACAGTAGAACCTGTCTAAAATAATACTCTTCGCACTAAAAACATTGGGTTAAAACTCAACTCAATATTGAGTGTTATATGGACATATCAACATTGGGTTGAATTTAATGGAGGACTTTACATAAGCGGTGGCGCCATCTACGGAATTTTTTCTATCTATAGTATCAGAAGTTACAAATTTCGCCACCATTGGCGCTATGTTCATGCGCATGCGCAGTATTCTTATGGAAAGTCCTGGAGACCTTTCCATAAGCGGTGGGGCCATCTACGGAAATTATTTCTATCTAGTATCAGGGGTTACAAATTTCGCCACCAGTGGCGCTATGTTCATGCGCATGCGCAGTATTCTTATGGAAAGTCCTGGAGACCTTTCCATAAGCGGTGGGGCCATCTACGGAAATTATTTCTATCTAGTATCAGGGGTTACAAATTTCGCCACCAGTGGCGCTATGTTCATGCGCATGCGCAGTATTCTTATGGAAATTCATCCATTGGGTTGAATCACACTGCTAGTTACATGTATCACGGTTTGTTCCTTATCACAAATCTGGCCCACACGTGCTGTCACGTTTTTGTATTCTGGCAAATTTTGTGACATCACGTCCTCACGCCATATATTTCACGTTCAAACATGTTCAATTAAAAAAATATGAGCTCGTGACATCATATAAGCTGTGTCAATGGGCATCACTTTAGCCGAACCTGTAAATAGCACTATACCTCCCAATAGCACATCTCTTGGTTTGGTATTGGCTTGTGCTGTATTTACAGGTTTTGGTGTAACAAATAATTAGCAATCCATAATGGCGGGTAATCATTCCATTTTCCAAAACACTTAAGAGTAAAAACTGCATAGAACATGGAATAGCATGTTGCATGGCATGACCTTGAAATGCAACGTTTCGATTGGTTTTCGGATGGCGGGAATTTCCGATCGCCCATTCGAAACGCTGCATTTCAAGGCCATGCCATGCTATATTCTATTCTATTCCATGTTCTTCGAAGCTTGGGAGAATAAGCATAGGAATGAATTCCTGAAATCAGCATTTCGATTGAATTTCCGATTTCCCAATCAATACACTGATTTTAGGAATTCATTCCTATGCTTGTTCTCCCATGCTTCACGCTGTTCCTAGATCATGTTATTCCCTGACTTTCCCGTAAACGCCGTTCACCTAATTCCGCAACAAGGACAGAGGTCATGAGAATCCTCAGTCCTTGTGATATGGCAATTCACACGCAATCAAAACGATATAAAAAGAATGATATATAAAAAACTTGAGTGATATAAAAAATGGCGGCCGAAGGTAAGAGCGAGAACAGGAGCGCTCCTCTCGCGGGCGCTCTCGGCCGGGTAATGAAAATCTCGTCTCGTGCGAATCGGCACGTGAGGGCGTCCGAAGTCGCTGATTGGCTGTGAGGTCACGGGTCGTAGCTCCACCCCCTTCCTCCTTGTCCAGCATCCCGCTTCTTATCTCCAGGTGATAGCGCGATAAACCTTAGAAGAGGAATGCTCTTCGTCACTGCTTGACGCGAGGAAAATCCTGCATTTCGAGAACGAGATTTCCCGTGACTTCCGCGCATCTTTTCTCTCGGTGATCGCATTTTGGAATTGCTGGTTCGGCCATCTTTCTAATACCTTGCAAGCACAAGATTTGTTGCTATTCGGCCGCGTTTTGTGCGAACCAGGTACTGAAATTCCCAAAAACAGTTCTTTTAAAGAACGAGATTTGACGAGAACTTCCGGACGGCTTTCTACTTGACGCTTTTTTGGAATGGGGATTTGCGAAGCGTGTGCACGATTTCCAGGCAGCTCGATGTCGATGCATTTAAGGTAGAAAAAAGTTTGGAATTTTGACGTTTTTATATATGGAATAAGGATTTTACGGTATGGTTTGAAACTTAATTTTGCTGAACTTGTTAGAAATATACTTTTGAAAGTAATGGAAATTATAAAAATATTTCATTTTTACAATAAAAAAAATCGTTGAAGTTTTAGAGTTAATTTCTAACTGAGCTGTTACGAATTTTTTTTTGACATACAATGTAGATATAGATGAAAAAGATATATATTATAAATATTTTTATTTTCTCCATAATATTATGTAGTTTAAAGACATTTTACAATAATTTTTTGGATTTTATGAAGTAGTTTGTGCAAGATTTGCAAAAATATTGAGATTTAAAAGTTTAAAAACTATAACATAAAGTTTGTAAAAGTTTTGGAAAGTTTATTTTTGAAAAAATATTCAGATTTATAAATAATCAATACATATTCTCAATATATCTTAATATCGCCAAAATATAATATTCGGTATAAGAAAGACTAACAAATATTTGTTCATTTTTAAAAAATTAATGTTTTATTTTTGCTTAATGAAATATTGTTCAATTTTTGCAAGTTTTGAAAGTTTCAATATATTGTTCATCGATTCATGGTTTAGATCAACTTTTCATAATCAGTTTTAGTTTTTTGCATTATTTTTGACAATTGTTCATCATTTTTGGCAATATTTGTTACAATTGGTATTTTTAATTGCGTGTACTACGAGTACATAACCGTGTTGTTTGTTACATGTTGGAAATTAAGGCCACATCAAAAGGTTTCACGTTTCAGATAACAGAATTTATATCTTTATAAATTTATCATCTAAATGTAAGAAGAGCACTAGAAAGCAGCTTTGGAATGAATGCTTCTTCAAAATTTCTTAAAATACTGCATATCATTCGTTGAAGTGGCTTTATTAAAATATAATTGAGTATAAATGTAAAACTATAGGCTACATTTAGTATAACTAAATTAACCAAAAGTTTGATAAAGCAGGAGGCAAATAAGCATCAGTTCCGAGAAGGTTTTAACCTACATACATTAGCCTTGACTTTTGTGTATTTTCTATAGTATCTGTTTAATAACAGTAGAAAAGGTTGAAACCATATCACCATAATTAATATAATTGACATTATTAACATAAGAAAAAAAAATATCAACATAATTTTATGTTGTCCCCAGCAATGTGGGAAGTAAACCTGGAAGCTTGAATTTTCATTTCCGATTGGTATCATCAGATTTAATTAGACAGTAATTTACACGTATTTAAATTGCAATCTCCTCATGAATTTTTAATGAATTTCGTCTGGATATATAGCATCCTTATACAAGTCAAACAATATGCATGCATATTATATGACTTGTATTATTCCCCTTCGTAACGGGTCAATTTGCATAATTAAAACGATACCCATTTGACATTTATTTTTTTGTATGTGAAATGGTAGCCATAATTCTTCATAATAAGTCGGATGACATATTTAATAAGAAGGAAAATGTGGCTTAAGTGTCCTCCATGAACTACAATAGTGATATTAACAAATATTAAGTTCATTTTTAGGCGGTTGATAAGTGAATAAAAGATAAGGAAAATGCATCTCTCACGAGTCAATTGAACGTTTTTTTATAATGTGTTGAACTATTTTATGGAATATCATCAAATGACCACTTAAGCAAGTTTTTCCTGTACAGCTTGACTTACTTTTGGGTAAATTGGATCTCTCGGTTCATAACCTTTGAAATATATTTGAAGCATTATTAATTGACGTACACGAGTTATCTAAATAATGTATAGAAACATGCAACTTGAAATTACAGGTTTCAAAATTGCATTTTTCTAAATTTTATAGTTTAATGTTGATAAGAACATAAGATATTTAAAACCATATTATTAGTCACGGTCACGTTTTCAACTTTGTCTTAGACGAAATAATAATGAGAAAAACTCTTGGTGGATAAAATGCGTGACCACGCCAATTTGTAAAGAGGAGCTCTAGTACATTATTCTAAACGTTTATTGCAAATATGCGATCCCGGTCACGAATTCCATCTTGTCTTAGACGAATCAGAAATCGAAGATGTGCACTTGTGCGCAAAGTATATAAATTGCTAAACCTCAATAAATTTAAAAAGGATAAAATACAGAGATTTTAGCAAACCATAAATAAAAAGGAAGGCAATGCATCCTGAATACCATTTGTTTGAGGCGTTTCAATGAAGCGCCGTTATTATATAACCACTGAACACGTGACATAAATGAAATGTTTGGGGCATTCAGCTTCTAAATTTCAGCCGCTTCATAATCGCAGTTTTGAGGATAGAAATCTAGACGCTGAAATGAGCTTACTCGAGCACACGCAACAGAATTTAAACAATTTGTCCGATTTTTATTTCATCCTAGACAAAATATTTCATCAGGCCAAACTATAGTGTTTAAAAATTGGAAAATATGCATCTTGTAATTACAGGTTTCAAGATGCATGCATTTTGGAACTTTTTCATGCATGTTATAAAATGTGCATTACAATTCAAAATTTATGAGGGAATTTCCCTTAAACTCATCTCCCTTATATAACACTTCTAAAATCGCATGCTTCCGTTTCCTATATGCCATTGACATTCGGGGTATTTGGGTTTGTAGAATACTATGCAGTGCAATGCATTCCTAAGAAAGGGGAATTCCCCCGTGGGGGCCGGGTCCCCCGCCCCCATGTTGCTATTAGTTCTCATTTGTTTTGCATCCTGGCTATTAGTGCACTCGGCAGGTATTCAGGAAAATGGCATAGTCATGCAACCGACTGAAGATTAATAAAATTCAAAATGGGGGATGTGGGGGGGAGGAGGAACCAAAAATGACCGGAGCAGATGCAGATAGGGGGTTTCCACGGCACTAAAGTATGATGACACGTAGGTAGAGGGAGCTCCCAAACCCCCCACAAAAAAAACTTGAAAATTGACTGACTAGTAAGGAATTCCTCAGACAACCTTGCCCTGGGTAAGGTAAAATCTATAGATAGCACTCTATTTGGATGTATAATATGCACCCGTCAACGTGCTTTTCAGCTTCATAGCGGCTTCATAAACGACTCCAAATAGATTATTATAATTTCGGCAGTTTTCACCTACGAAAGGAACTTTGAAAAAAAAAAAGCATAAATAAAAACAAAAAACAAAAAAATGGCACCCCGCGCTGCTGACCCGTTTAAGCATCATTGGCTTTTATGGCTGAAATTAAATATTTTGGCTCCCATGGGGTTTTTATATAAAAGCAATGGCGCCCATGGACAAAATTCAGGTTTAAAAACCAATGATGAGAGTAATTAACGGTTGAAAAGTGTGGTTTTTTTCATTGTTTTTTGTTGTTATTGTTCTTATAGTTCCACGCCCAGATTTACCTGAACCCCCTCTTGGGCTAATCGCACGATTATGCAATGTTTTTGGGGTGGGGTCATCCAATTTTATTCGTTTTTAATGTTGGGTTAAACATGGGCTACCGTAAAAAAAATTGAATGGTTGGTGGCAAATTCCGGTGATTTGAGATTAAACCCTTTTGCTAGGGTCGATACAGTTCAAATGAGTTTGGTGCATGGGAACATTAGCCCCGGTCACGATATTTATCTTAGACGAAATAAAATTCTGACAAATTGTTTTACAGTGCACATGCGCGAAAATATTAATTATCAATCATCAGGTATTCGACTATCTTGTCAACGCTGAAATTTAGAAGCTGAATTACTCATGTCATATCGTAATGCATAGTCCACATCAAGGAAATAGTTTCATGAAACACAAAACTCGAAACATTTCATGACAAAAATGTTGCACATGAAATGTTTCGATACCTACATGTATCTGGCCCTGCATGTTTTGTGAAACAAGGTTTCCAAACCAATGCAACACCATTGAAACATTTCACAAAACAGTTTCAAGTTTCATGGAAATGTTTCTTTGGTGTGGACTATAGGCATAACGGTGCTTCATTTACATCACGTGTTCTGTGGTCGTATCGTAACGGCGCTTCATTTAAATGCCATTCAGGATACATTGCCATGAAATTCATCCTAGGGACAAATCTTGAACTTTTCTACACTTTTTTAAGTTTCAAGATATTTAGTATGCGTTGACGAAGCTCAGAGAGGTTTTTCGAGGTTAAAAACACAAAATATGAAACGAATGTTACTATAATTTAGATTCACGCTACGTATTAAAAAAAAACACTGGTATACTTGCCGAATTTGCAATTTTTAGTTAGCACCTACATGTAGAACGATAAACAGGGTGTTTGACTTTTTGTTATTTTCAACTTTTGATTCAAGAATAGATCACATAGAAAGGTTACCCAAAAAAAAAAATCAATCAACAAAATTTAATCCATGTTTTCATATTTGTATCATATTTACTAGTTTTTGACTCGTTCGCAAAAAAAAAAAACTTCAGCAGACTTTACACAAATTCCCCTTCAGGAGGTCATAAACCCTATTCTGAAATAGTTTTAAAAAAAAAGCATGTAAAAATTTTAGATATCAACACCTGGATATAAATAATACGTTATGCACAAAGTATCTTTTTCTCTCAAAATATATTATACATTTTGTCTGTTTATTTTTTTAATTATGTAAATAAATAAACGCTAGTAGGGAAATAGGCGTTCCAAGTATACTATTTTTCCTGTTTATTTATTTTTCAAATAAATAGGAAAATTATAATTTTTAAAGAGCAAAAACATGCATTTTACAATTACACATTTATATTATAACTGGATTTAAGCAGTTTTTATTTTCTCAAAACCTTTACACTGTAAGGTAATAACGTAATACACTGTATAGTAGAACCTGTATAAAATAATATCCTCTCAATGATTTTTTAAGGTAATATCAACAATGGAACTGCAAAAAATATCAAACGTGGAATTACAAATGTAAAACATTGAAACAAAAATGTCATGGGAATGCTGCAGGGCAATTAAACTTTGCTTGTGATATGCAATAACACATTGAATAATTGAAAAAAAACAATGGAATTCCATATTTTGCTGCTGTATATACACTGTAGCATGTTCACAGATGAACCTGTCTAAAATACTATTTCCCCCTGGTCTCAACAGTATTATTTTAGACAGGTTCTACTGTGTAAATGTACAAATGTGGAGATCAATGCAAGTTTTCTATAGGAAAAATAGGGTTAGGAACATATCATTTGAAACCTACCTGAAATACGCAGCGTGAATCTAAATTATAGTAACATTCGTTTCATATTGCCCTTAAAAATTACAAGACCATTGGATATTATAATGTAGCACTGTTAGCAGTATGATTTATACATGTAACATAAATGTCATTTCTGGCACTAATGTCCTATATTGTGCCATTTTTTTAAATATCACTATCATACATCAGGTGCTTTATTCAGATTACCGAAAACTGCGAAATGCCAGTGATATATATGTAATTTACATGTATGTGACATCGTACATGTTTAAACATGTACATGTACATGTATGTGACATTGTACATGTATACAGTATAATAGTCAGCTGGCACACTAAGATTGCCAGAAATGACATTTAACCTAATGTTTACAACTTCAACTTTAAATATTTAAAATCCAGCTATTTCCCTTATCAAAACCAAGGTTCAAACTGTTTACGATTGCGGGTACTGACCCTAGATTAACAATTTTATTACGACATCAAAAATTCGCCAAATCGGTGCCAGTGGGCACATCATCCTCACCCCTTCCTGCAGTTGGGAATTTTGACTCATGGTGGGGTTAAGTGCAGGGTCCTTCCTCAGACAATCCTCGTTTTGCCCCAATCCCTTAATTCCCCGCCTGCCATTAAAAAATCGTGGGGTCTACGTGGCCAAACCCCGAAATAATCGCGGGTAAAAAGTCGGTGCAGAAAGGGGTGAACGTCCTCTTCTACTCACCTGGGCTGTCATCATTGGCATCCCCTTCTTGACCCACCTCTCGAAACGAGATTTCGGCAATGGCATCGATTGTATGCCAGTAATGGAACTGGATGGAGTTCCGGCGCTAAAATCGGAGGGTCATAGGTCAAGCTCATTGGTTTTATGGTGGGAGGAGATCGAGTCAACGCTCTTGGGACTCCTGGGAGAAGCGGCTCTTCAGAGCTCTGGGATCCGGGTTCAGAAGGGATCCAACCCCCCCTCCCCATCTACCTCCCTGACGAGGAGGTGGGCTTATGTAACGCCATCTTGCTATACCTAAACGCCACCATCAGGGGGCTATCTACAGTTAGGGGATCCTAATCGACGCAATTAGGCCGTCACTTTGTTTTTCCAACCTATGTTCTTTGAACTTTAACCCCTTCGTGGCACCGTAAATTAACTGGGATAATAACGAGTACCTTAATCATTATGTGGTTGAAATGGAGATTATATATGGTGGTTTGCTATAGTTGCAACTAACTTTGTATACATGTACATGTATTTATGTACGTAGACCCAGTCACGAATTCTGTTTCGTCTTAGACGAAATATCTGGCAAATTCATTGTAGTGGAGTATAATATTATATTTATGCGATGCTTGATCTCACCAAATTTAAATAGGATAAAA
This sequence comes from Xestoiulus laeticollis, assembly GCA_034698905.1. NCBI lineage: Eukaryota > Metazoa > Arthropoda > Diplopoda > Julida > Julidae > Xestoiulus > Xestoiulus laeticollis. The sequence goes on from JAQGCC010002927.1 coordinate 9,661, forward strand.
AACAGATATTTCCAAACCTGAAATAAAAGTGAAAATCAAACTGTGTTACACAATTTTACATAAGCCAAGTTCAATTTATACATTTTGCAAATAGATAAAAATCTCACACATTTTTAGTATGATAGATATGTGCCCATGCATGCGCGCCTAACGGATTAAACTGCGTGACCAAGCCAAATTTAAAGTAGATAACCAAGTTGCTAAAAAAACATTGTTTTAAGTAAAACCTGTATGTATTTACCCATCGACACTATGGAGCGTTCGTGTCGTCTCTTAGCAAAACCCGTGACGTCATGACGCTACTAAATGCATCTTTTACATGTAAAATTGCAACTTTTTGGTCGTAATAGTTTCAACCAACTTTACTCAAATTTCATAGATTAAAATGTACCATGAGACTGAGTTGCACACCAAATTTCAGCTCTCTAGGACGTGGGAAAGTTGTTCGAAAAGGACCTCAAAGAAGTTGAAACAAACAACTACACACCTGTATCTTAGAAAAGCTTATAGTTCATGTGAAGATTTTTTCAAAACAGAAATAAAAGTGAAGTTTATGTATTTTGAGCCGCATATTGATATGGCCACTTAACACGTGATCTTAATGAAGCGCTGTTGCTATATGACTGAGGGCATTTAGTTTCTAAACCATTTTATACGATTTTTGATTCGTCTTAAATAAGATATAATTTCGTGTCATGGGTTATTACTTTTAAGTTATACTTCAGTGTGAGAATATTTTGGAGTCAAGGTTACATTAGTGTACGTGAGAGGTCAGGTGGCAGCACCATAGGTATCTTTTAAGGTGAAAATCTCAGTTATTAGGGAGTAGTCTTATGAGACTTGTTGAGTGATTAACCGCACAATTTACAACGGTTGTTAGAATGTTTTTTAATAAAAAAAAACCAGCGGTTTGGATACATTTTATACAACACAATTCATTTCCAGTAATTCTTCAAGATACAACTAAACTGCTCAACTGCTAAATTATGCTCATGCTCAGATCTTGCTTGAGTAACCTTATACAGGGAGGAAAGTTTTTAGAGCAAAACGTTCGAGGTGAACCGATTTGTACACGCGATTCAATTACCATAGCTTTTTACGCAAGGCAGGGCAAATTCATCGGCTAACCGATTAATCATCCAAATGAGCATGCAATTAAGTATCGCCTAATTAAAAGACGAAAAACATGCATTTTTTAATAAAAAAAACACTCGTTTTAACGCTTTAAAGACGCATATAAGAACATAAGCGCCGCTTTACTGCACACATTGTACACTGCAGTGATAAAATCAGCAAGTTAGACCACTGGTTTTTTAGAACACATGGACACTTCGTTCTTACTCTAAATACGTAGTATGGAATGTATTGTTTAAATAAAATGCTTCAAAGAAATGTATTTAAAAATATATTAAATGATTGAATTATAGAGCACTTTTTTAACACCTCAGAACATGTTCTAATTAAGGAATCTGTTCATTAGCATTCATTTCGAATAGTTGAATATACAGTGTAATTTAATATTCTATGAAAAAATATTGTTCCAGACATGACGCTTTTCACCACTGTTTTTTTTTCTACAAATTTTTGGGTGTGTGACAGCCATAATATCATAACCCAACGAATTTATTTATCTACAATGCCGACCTTATTACTTGGAACTTATCTACTTCAAATTTCACTTGCCCATGTGGAAAATCACGATTTTCTGCTTTGGTAAAAAGTTAATTTGCAAAGGCATCTCAACTATGTGTTTTTCCGTGACCAACTTATATTAAAATATAAATATGATTTATTTACGTTTACATGATGTCGGTGAGAGGGAAAAACATTTCACAATTTAACGCAACTACATTGTACAGACTGTATATTCACTCTTTCGTTTAGGTTTATTTGAAAAATTACATATTAGTTGGCGTTACACATCGTGACGAGAACATAATTGTTTATCATGGAAACACGTGCCATCATATTTTACACAGAAGCCAATTTCACCGAGAAAAAGTTGTTCACAATTAATATTCTGAAAAATTTAATTTTTCATAACAAAATATCAAGCTTTTCCGTATTACATTATTCAGAGCAGTAATTTTTTTAGAGCAAAAGCTCCATTTTATCAAGAATGTTCTGCAGAACAAAATCTGAGTTATTCAGTAATTTTTCAGGGATAAATGCTTTCACTATTTCCTTTTAAGATTTTTCATTAAGTTAACCCTCATTGCACCACTGAAGCTGAAACAACGGTCATAGCTGCATGCTTGAGCAAACCAATAAGTCATATCTCTTTAAAGTTTATCACTATAAGCCTTCCATCTTCAAATATACGAGTATAAGAACTAGGTTTTCCTGAGAATTTAGTTATTCCGTTAGCAGAAAATCCCATCAAAATTCCTATACGAAACGAGGGCAAATGCGATGAAATTATAGATATAGGCTCATGCATGGGAATCTGATTTCTTATAGCGCGACTGTCATGGGTTACAGATGCCCTCTAAAAATGGCTGGGTCACGATCCAACTCAACCAAACGATGACAGGGAAAAATTTGGAATTACCTTTTATATATGTATATTTAAATAGGGGCTGTCCATAAATGACGTCATGCAATTTTGGCATCTTCCCCCCCATGTCACGCTTAGTTAAAAAAAGTCAGACCCCCTCAAATATGACGTCACAAAACTCTTGACTCCCCCACCCTTGAAAACTGGTTATTGTCATTGTAATCTGTATGTATAATGTGGCACTGCACTCTGATATTGCAGGAGAAAACATGTTTTAAAAAAGAGGCAATGAAAAACTGAAATTTGCAAAAATATTTTGATCAAACTTGTTATTTAAAGTAGCGCATTTTGATTTTAACTCCCCCCTCCCACTCGTCACACATCATCACAAATGTATGACCTCCCCTAGTGCGTGACGTCATTTATGGACGATCCATACATGTAATTTTAAATGTATAGTCCTATACATGAAGATTCCAACTAAAATTTGAAATCCATTCCGTGACTACATCTATTAATCCACTTGCCTAACTTCATTTACCATAAGTTTTATGAAAAAGTAGTTCATAGTTTTCAAAGTGCATAAAAGGAGGTCATTTCACCCAAGTTTTTTTTTTCATCAAATCTTCTAGTGCCATTCAAATTAGCTTCTCAAACTTACAAACAAACAAAAAAAAACTAAAGACGATTAGTTATTTTCTTATCTTTTTACGAATGGATGACAGCCTGACATTGCCCTTTAATTAGAAAACACACATTCCAGTTGGTTCCCAGGGGGTTTCCAGAGGTTGCAGCGTCTAACGGTTTTGTGCATTCAGAATACCCTTAATATAAGCGGGAATTCCCCTTGGGGGTGACGTACCATCAAGTCCCCCAGACAGTCACCCGTGGACATATAGTGGGTTAGGGTGAAGAGGGTGCCTATAGGTGATAATTCTCTTACAATGACCTAAAAAAAAAAGCCGACATCTTGAAGAAGCAGAGCGCAACACCATCAGAAGAAGCAAGCATCCTCCAATCCTTCCTGTCTGCTCAAACTTCTGAAGAGAGCACCTTCAATGGTATTTTTGTAAGCAGAGGTCCGTGACTAAAATCTAATGAATGAGGGCTTTTCAATGCAACAATCTGCGCCCCACTGATCTCCCAACCTCGCCAACGGAAAAATCAGCCAACGGTGAAATTTTCGAGGTGAAGGGTTACAATGCTATCATCACCTTCTCTGCCAAGAAAACCGGGTTTTTGATTTTTTTTTTCTACAGAAACCCACCAGAAACTCCAGTTTGCCCAAATTTTAAGGGCGACCAAAGCGCCACCTTTCAGCCTTTGTTTCTACAAGGGCGTCGCCTGAAGAATTGAGAAATTAATTGACCCCCAGGAGGAAATTAACGGTGGAAAAAGAAAACGTCATCTTTGCCAATTTAATTCTTGCCATGGTGTCAGACAATCTGGTTCCCACACTCTGCATTTAGATGTTAACTTTTTTATTCACATCAGTTGGGATTTCAATGGCTTTTGCATACATGTCCTACTGACAGCATGGGTGTGAGGGAGTGGAAACCAAAATAACCCAACATCCAACAACATGTTTAATTGAATTTCTGATAACTTATATATGTAGGGTATAAATCCTTTGTAAGTGCATTCCAGGTTACATGACTTCCTTGTGTAATTTTGTAGCTGTATCTTGGGGTGTCTTGTCAGTACAGATTTGTTAATGGCATTTCCATGGTAAACCAATTTGGTTTTGTTTGCAAACCTGTAAATTGACTATACACAAATGGCTGTAGCTCAAAAACAAATTATCCAACATGGTTGCATTCGCTTTGTTAAAATCCATGCTTTCAGTTAGTTTCATAGTTCTGCAGCTAGAAAATATAGCCAAATATATGGGAAATCTCATATATAACATGCCATTAATAGAACACATATTGACAATCATGTACATGTAATTATACAGGGTGTACAGAGTTTACAGGGTTTGCAGCTAGCTGGTGGTATATGTCAATGAACATATATTTGGGCCCAAATGTTTTCTTTACATAAAATGTAGGAAAACCTCCATGAACGTCCTTATTCATGGTAGGCCTATATGTATCATTGATGTAACAAAACGCAAATTGAATAGCAGTGTATGGGTACGTTAATACATTTACATAATAGGTATAGACACACTAGAAGACTTGGTTACCCCAATTGTCTATGCCTGTGAAAGGGTCCAGAAAATGCGAGAATGTTTGCAAACGTTTGTTGTTAAGTCTGCGTTTACATTCAAGGTGTTCTAAACACAGGAGTTTTACAATGCCATGAAAAACTTTATTGCTAACACATTTATTTAAACATTTATGTGCATGAAGTAATAAATGCATCTGAATTTGTTTTCATCTGTATCATGTTCAAAACAAGCTGTGAAACCAAAAGTTTCACACGGATAACGCATGAGTGCACCTAAAGCGTGCTCATGAGAGTTTCTACAACTGGAACAAATGTGCTTTTTAGCATAATGGCTATACTATCTTATTTAAATTCATAGGCATCAACATTACCATTCGATGTGGATGAGTATTCTTTAATAGTTATAATTTCACTATAAAATAGACACGAAGTTTTATTTCGAATATTTAAAAAAGAGGTTGTAGAGATGTACCAAGACGTGCTACATAAATTTTTCACTACAGTAGGCTAGAATCCCTCTTAGCATATTATCTATTAGCTAATAACCTCTTGTAGTTAATAAAATATTTCGGGCCTGCCATTTGGGCAATAGAGATTAGCTAATATCCCCTCTTACTTAATTCTTTTTTAATATTCCAATGGACCCAAGTATTTCAGTAGTTAATATTTAATACCATACATGTACAAAAAGTCTAAATGTTAAAAAAAATAACTGTTAAAAGTTCTCTGGACGTATTTTTGGTTTTTCAGCTTGTCCACAGCATTCTGCAGAGTGTGAAACCACTGCTTGATGCTCCGTCTATTAAGTGTAAATCCTGCATGACAATATGTGCTCTGCTTCTGAGTAATACACACAAAAATAGCTATAGAGGTTCTCAAGCTGATCATCGAACTTGAGTACCCCTATTGAACTTAGAGGAGTAATAGCAAGGGAATTCCCCTCTCTGATGACTCACTTCCAGCATAAACTGCATAGGTTATGATCAAGTGATTGTTGGATGGATCAAATTACCCGTTTCAGTGTGTGTACAACAATTAGATGCATTTTTAGATACATTGAAGAATCTTATCATTAAAAACTTCCAAAAGATAACCCCCTCTTACCTAATAACCTCCGCTAGCAAATATTTTTAATCGGGCTAATTTTATTAGCTAAGAGGGGTTTTACTGTAACACATTTGTGCTATAAGAAGAAAAACCATGGACACCAAATCCTGAACTTTCCCATGTTCTTCAGAACTTGTCAGATCCAAATGCACGCTCCTGATGAATGATGCGAGCTGTCGTCTTAGGCAGTGATGGGTTAAGAATTGATAATGTCTTAAGTAGAAAAAAGCCGCCAAAGCGAAAATGGAACTCAAAATTTGTGCAAACTCAGAAATCCAATTATGCCTTGAAAGCAAAGTTCATCACGGCAAGCCAGTCATGATGAGGACATACCTATTCAAAAATGCAAATTCTGCTGTGAAGCGATAAGCTATGGCAATCCAGAGGTGATGCTTATGCTACTGATGAGAATCTATGTCAGAGTCAAAAATTCAAATCTGAATTTTTACCTTTGTCCTAGCTTTCAGTTCATGCTATTAGTATATGAAAATGCTATTATTCAATTTTTTAAAAAAAAGATGCAATGTTCAGGTTGCAGTTTGTGGACACACTATTTAAGAAAAAAATCCATTATCACAAGTACCAATTTTGTTAATCCTTTACGAGATTCTAAGAAACATTACACAATGCTGAACTAATTTTTATTTAAAAAGATCCTATTTGCAAGATAAAAATTTCCATTATTCTAAGTACTAAGTTTGATAATCCTATATGAATATAAAGTGTGTAAGTCTAAAAGTTCCTGCAGAGTGTAAATTCCTACTGAGGTTTGTATTTGCAGATATCACCCCGTGCAAAATACATACTTAAAATAAACTTTCCTGCTCTAATTAAAATCTAGAAAGGCCCATTTTAGGTGATGCTCCCAAAAATTTCATTATTAAAAATACCAAATATAATAAGGGGCCATCCACAAAAGATGTCCAGTCATAGGGGGTTTGTTAAAAGTGGACAAAAGGGGGGGTCTAAATTCTGCAAAAATGCAGTAACTTCCTTTGTGGTTGGCCCCTAATCCTGCATGTACAAGTATATGAATTCTATAAGATTCTAAGAAACGTTATGAAATACTAGACTCATTTTAGATTTCTGTGGTTTTGATGCGTGCAATTTTGTATTGAACTTAAATTGGCCTTTCCAAAGGCTTATAATGTTCTCCCAAAGACTTTCCAAAATCAGTCCAATGAAATTGTTTATTCCAATTACTGTAGTTCAGACGAGGTATGGTAACATTTGTTAAGATGGGTAAAAATGGTAACATTTGCTGGGTAAAAATGGTAACATTTGCTAAGATGGGTAAAAATGGTAACATTTGCTAAGATGGGTAAAAATGGTAACATTT
>JAQGCC010002928.1:0-16771 GCA_034698905.1 Xestoiulus laeticollis
ACATTGGATGATGAACATTGACTTACCCAAGTACTCTTTGAGTGTTCAATTACTAATAAATAAATAAATAAATAAATCTGCAGAAAAAAAATGTCTTCATTTTGAAATATATGATGCAGAAATGTGTCCAGAGCACGTAATTTGTTTTCTAGTTATTTATTTATTTAATCAATTAATTCAACGTTTTATTTTGTTTAACACCTTGTTGTCAGTTTAATTAATTAATTCTTATTTATCTCTTTACAGGTAAGAATCTGAATGATTTTTTTAATTGCTTTTGCGATGTGTCACCAGATGGGGTTTTGGGTGAGTTGGTGACTATTACTGACTTATGTTAGAAACGTGTTTTCTGGGACGAACAAATTTACTTTTAGCCCCAGGCCACACTAGGCTGGAAACGCGCGTTTGGCTATAGCCTCAAGGCTTTTAATTAAAAGAGAATTTTCGCACGAGATATTAATGTGCAAATTTTATAATTCTAGAAGTTAACTCAAACGCGATGCCAAGTTTGAGGCTAGCCAAACGCGCGTTTCCAGTCTATTGTGGCCTGGAACTTTGCTCCGGGCCAGACTAGGCTGTTTCCGCGCGGGCGGCTAGCCTCAAACAGGGCCGGCTTCTAATTATAATAGACTTGTTTCTTATGTAAAGTAGTCTTATCTCGTGGGAAAATTCTATTATAATTAAAAGCCCTGTTTTAGGCCAGCCAACTGCGCGGAAACAGCCCTATAGTCTGGCCCGGGGTTTATAAAGGAGGCAATTGATGGAAAACTGAAATTTGCAGGAATGTTTTGATCAAACTTGTTATTTAAAGTAGCGCCTTTTGATTTATTTGATGTGACGTCACGCAGCATGTTTTACCCCAAAGTCGTGATTTCCACTGGTCGGATTTAAAGCCGCGCAATCCTCGCTGCGCGCATGCGCACTTTCAATTGAAAACTGTCTGTTCTCGGCAGAGGGCGCTGCTAAGATAGAAGGTGAGACGCAACCGACTTTTTCTGCTGCCAGCAGAATGGATTCCGTCCAGTGCGAAGCAGGCATTAGGCATCACTTGGCGGCAAGGAGGCAGACAAAAACCGTGAAGTTGTCAATGAATGACGTGCTTTGCATGTGTTTTTATTTTTTCGAAAAAAAAACCAAATGCCTCAGTTTGTAAACAGCGTATAGGCACGTTGACCTAAGGATTTCGGTATGCTTAAACTTGCTGGAAACAACGTTTGCGGCATTATTCCATGCCAGTAGCAAGCCCAGGAGGGGTCTGAAGATTTAATTTTTTTATCATCTCGCGCTGTCACGTCCGTCACGAGAATCTTCCGAATCGATTTTGCGCTTCATTCATCCAAAGTTGCGAACCAAAGGATCGGTCGATTCTCGAAAGACCAGGGGAAACGAGTAGCTGCGTGGCACACTTCACGTGACACGGCCATCTTGAAATATATATATGTGTTAGTAGCTAAATAAAAGTGGAGCTGGGCTATTAATAGCTTTAGGCCTAACGAGTTTGACAGCAGATGTTTGCTCGTTTTGGAATGAGAAAATGGCGCCTTTTTTGCCAGGCTTCTTGAAGGAAGCAGGTTTTATTCTTTTGATATTATTCTTTGCATACGGTATTTCTTGATCATAAGCTCAGTTTTATTTTCTGGTAGATAGTGTTTTCAACGTCCCCTGAAATTCCTGAATCCATATTTGCGACGTAATGTTTGAGTTGGTTTAATACGTACATTAGATAAGACACTTTTTGTCGTTTTGGCCGCCATTTTGTTTTCGAAAATCTTTTTAGCAACCAATTTTTTTAAAAGATCCAGATTCTTTACAAATGAGGATTTGATAATAAAAACAGCTTTACCTTGCAGAGAAATTGACCGGCGATGGCTACTATTTGACGAATTTTGTACATTTTCTAAGGCTATTTTTTTTTTAAATAAACTTAAAAACAATCCAAAATTACACGTGAAAAAATTCACATGCATAAGCAATGTTGGAATTTTTTCACGTGTAATTTTGAATTGTTTTTAAGTTTACTTATTTTATTAAATAGCCTTAGAAAATTTCGCCATTGCATTTCTGTAAGTTGGTGCTAGCAATTCCTTTTTAATTGAGTTGCATACCAGAATAAGCCTTTTTTTCTAAGTTATTATTTTATTTAATTTAAAAACTGATAAGAACAATGTAATGTACGAAGACCTAGCATAAATATTCTATCATTTGTTTAAATATATGTATATTACATTTCATGTGAATATATCCGTGAAGTTTACCAGCCCTCGACAATTATAAACTTTAAATTAAATTCTTTGTTTGAGGCTAGCCAAACGCGCGTTTCCAGCCTAGTGTGGCCTGGGGCTTAGTCAAAATTCACACCAACTTACTTTTGCCAGTGCGGCTACACTCCAACGGGGCCTAATTTCAGCAATCCCATGCAATGAAATGTGGACGGGATCCCCCTTTTTTCCCCTTTACTGCTACATGCGAATGGTCATTTCGAACGACCCTCGTTGGGTGCATGGCTGCCAAAAGGACGTTTATACGGGCGTGCCCTTTACCCCCTCTCGCGGCATCCATTATCCCGCCACCCCCCGTTTCTGCGCTCCAAATCTCCCCGGGCCTCATTTTTTGGAAATGGAACGCTGTTTGGTTTCGGCAGGAAAAAAGAGCTTGAAATTAGGGTAGAGTGGCAAAAAAAAAAGTTCCGTCATCTGAAAGTAGGGCAGTAAGCGGCGGAGGGTAGGGAGGGTTGTGACGCAATGCACCTGCTGCTGCTGCCGTCGTCGTCGTCGTAAAGTACCGTTAACGTGGGTTGATTTTTTTTAAATTTCACCCCCAGTTAGATTGAGGTGAAAGTGAAGTTGACCCCCGGGTCAAGTCGGAGAAATTGGGACGCCTCACCCGCGAAGGGAAAGTGAATCCGCACCCCATGGGGAACCACACCCCCATGCGGCGGATGGATACTGATGGCTGACAAATCGGATTTTATAGCTATAGGGTGATGTTCATTCCATTTAAAGTACATGTTGTGGTCGATAATTTGTACTGTTTTTTTTTTGTTGTCGGGTATTTACTCTTTTTAAGTCAATATTTATCAAACAGGATGTTAACATGTCATCCGAAATAAAAAAAATGATTAAAAATAATGCTTTGCGTGTGGAAATCTGAAGCCATAATACCTTCACCTCTGCAGGGCAACTTGCCTGTAGTCTTGAACTTGTGACCGAAAGCCAATCTTTGTAACAAGGAATTTAATTGGCCATTTTGGCTACAGGGAGATTTCGGCTTCGGCCTAATTGAAGCGCACGAAATTTTAAACTTGAGGATCACAACATAGGAACCAGTAATGCTCACTAGAGAAATTCTTTGGTGGCCGAAAATGGCAGACTATTGCCAACGCGTTAGTATCGCCACCTGCTGTTAAAGTAGCAAAATAAAAGCATCACGCACTCTTTACTTGAAAATTGTATTCTATTCTTATCAAATGGTACACGCATGCGCAGTATATGCGTTGGTCGAATGCTCCGCTACTTCGCCACTATGGTGCGCTGCGAGCGCGTCGGCCATTTTCGACCACCCAAACTTCAAAGGTGCCGACAAGAGTGAGCATACTGGTTCCTATTCTGTGATTCAATTTGACTTCCAATAGCTCAAACCCACATCATTACAAACATCACAGCTATACACACTGCAATAACATTGTGTACATTAAGCGCAAATACACGACGGTCACATTATCCCTATCTTCAAGCCTAAGACTACAAGACACAAACAATGCAACGTACGCTACAGGACACAGCAACGTACACTACAGGTCACATCAAGTCTAAAGGACGCAACAACGTACGCTACAGGTTACATCAAGTCTAAAGGACGCAACAACTTACGCTACATGACACAACATACGCTACAGGACCGCAACAATGCTATAGGATACATGAACTCTACAGGTCACATCAACGCTATAGACTACAGGACACGTCAACTCTACAGGTTACAACAACGCTACAGGACACAACAACGCTACAGGACACAACAACTCTACACGACACATCAACTCTACAAGACACATGAGCTCTACAAGACACATGAGCTCTACATGTCACAACAGCTACAGTATGCAACAACTCTTCAGTAGCCTACAGCAAATTTACCGGACACATCAACTCTACAGGCTACAACAACGCTACAGGTCACAGCAAATTTACAGGACACATCAACTCTACAGGCCACAACTTGCAACGCTACAGGACACATCAACTCTATAGGACACATCAACTCTATAGGACACATCAACCCTACAGGACACAACACTATATATTGCGCACAATAACATTTCCATTAATCACATCATTCAGGGACCGTCGCATGACATTGTTATTTTCCGTGAGGATTTCCATATTGGCGCCTCAAAGCGCCCCCTTTCCAAATAAAAAGTAAACCGAATTCCGAAAGACTTTAAAAAAAAAAAAAAAAAATTGTATTTAATTTCCAAGAAGCGTTTATACGGACGAACGCGTCTACTGTTTACTCGATTCTCGAAGAATCTCGTTCTTTTTTGGACTTGCATCCGGCAGCTTTCAAGTGGCGTCTACCTCTTGACGCAAGCCGCTGTCTGCAACCGTTGCCGGTTGCGTAAGCTGCCCCACGGTTAGGATTCCACAGGGTTTAATCACCTCGCACGCTGTCCTGTGACGTCATTGGCGGTGCGGGGAGCGAATCATATCCGCTCTCTATTACCGAACCCTTGCGCCATGTTGTTTTGTTTTTCCGGATTAACCGGTGTTCTACTGACCTTGTTTACCGCCTGGATCCTTGACCATTTCCTGGAAAGGGAATACACAATGTGTACCGGGTTTCCAAATTCTATGAAAAATAAAAACAGGTCCTAAAAAGGGGGAGGGTAATGAGTTTGGGGGTTTGAAACCCCCTTTCTTGGGACTCGCGACAGGTGAAGATGTCGCCACGACCACCTGCCATTCAAAAGCTGGTTAGGATTTTTTTTTTCAGACTTTGTAAACTGATGTTTGTAAAGTAAACATGTTTACTCGGGCACACAATTCAAGATTAAAGGAATCCTGCCCAATTCCTCTATTTTTCTCAAAATGACATCTTGAGACACCGTTTTTTTAAAAATTTAAAATGGTCATTAAAAATACTTTTATAACGAGTATTCGGACAAATTCCTGGTTACGGAAGCGTAGAATAGACTGATTCTTGTTTGGCCGACACATGTATGTTCTATAGAATTGCACCAGGAATGCCGTTTTTTGATTGGTCGTAGGACGTAGGCGGGTTTTATTTACAACATATTGGGTAAAAACAGCGTAGAACATGGAATGGTATGGAGCATGGCATAACCTTGAAATGCAGCGTTTCGAGTGGGCAATCGGAATGCCCGCCATTGGGAAACCAATCGACACGCTGTATTTCAAGGACATGCCATATTCCATGCTCTACCATGTCATAGTAAATTTTGCGGTTTAACACCAGGGAATAAATGACCATGTCGACAATCGTGAAATTGTCATGTTTACATAGCCGTGATTTTAAATCTTACTTCCGTGACATTAATTGTTTTTAATGGTTTTGACATTTTAATTTCCTTCTTTTAATGCACTTGCTTGTAATGTTTTCATTTTTGTTCTACCTTATCGTATTTCGATGGCCATATTTGTTTGAATTTATTGTTCCGTATCAACTGATAGCTTATAGCGTTTTCATTAAAATAAATGAACATTTTGAAAATATGCGAAATTTGAACAAAAATAATCGTTTTAGCTCCGTGACCATGCAGTAAACAACAAAAACGACTATTATTTTTATGAGATATATTAAATTGGATTTTATGCCTTCCTGGTAAAAATCACACGGAGCGTGCCCAAATGGCTAAAAAACCCACCCTAATTAAGAAGCCGCGAATGCAAAAAATACGACGACCGGTCTGGGAATCAAACCCCGGTCTCCCGGGTGCCGTGCAGGCATGTTCCCATCAAAGCCTACCATTTGGCTACCTGATGTGCCGCCAGGCCAGATTGCCTGACGGGAAAAACATTACCGAAACGCGAGGATTATGGATTTTTTTTTTTTGAGTTGATGAGTCGTGCTGAAAATGTGTTTTTTTTTTTTTAAGGGGGGCTGGGAAGGGATCAATTCCCCCACCCCAAGTTTTCCTGGGGCAGGCGACTTGGCCATCTGGCTGCCAGACGCAATGCAACAACAAACAAAGTCAGGAACCAGGCTCGAAATAATAAACATCTCCAGGAATTAAAAAAAAAACACCCCGGCTACTAATGGAAGATTTGTATACTTCGGTGGGGGCGGGGGTAATATCCCCTTCCCCCTGGGAGGGCATGGTCGATGTGTTTGTAGAGTCCTAAGCGGTTGACCACTTAAGTCACAGCGCCGCCTATGGCGCTTTTAAGTTGGTTTAGTTTTAGCGACATTGGGTTGTCTTGCGTTCAACGTAAACGTAGGACAAGTTAACTGACAGCACTGTGATTTTCATTGTATTTTTCCCACGTTTACGTTCGCGATAACGCGGAGCAGACGAGCTTTGCGTACCACGTGAACGTAAACTATTTGACAGCCAGGCCTATGTGCAATTCGAAAGTGTCGTTTACGTTCGCAGGACAACTTATCTGACAGCACTGTGAATTTTCAATGTATTTTTCCCACGTTACGTTCACGTGAACGCGAAGCAGAGGAGATTTGCGTACCATGTGAACGTAAACTATTTGGCAGCCAGGCTTATGTGCAATTCGAACCTGCGTTGAACGCAAGACAGCTTAATCTCTCTCTATTGATTTGAAACGTTTTCATAAACTTCACCTGGCACGGTTCATTGTTCACTTTAGTGTGTTCCACTTCTTCATTACTGGACGTGTAACCATTTTTCGGTGAATTTGGTCGTGGAATTCCACTTCGTCAGGGGAAGGTTAATTTTGTACTTGTTCCGTTTTTTGAGTGAAATGCCACCAGATTACTTGATGTTCTGATTCTTCTTCAATCAAATGGTGAAATGCTGAAAATGTGCACTCGAATGTTCCACTTCTGCTGTGAAGTGCTACTCATGCAGTTGGGGAGGTTTCATTACACCAAAACAATTTGGTATGCCAGTTCCTTGCCAGTCGTCTTTGGAGACCAGTATCCTGAGGATGGCAAACAAGTCCTAACGTCCTAAAAAAGTAAAAAAAATTCCTAAAAAGTCCTAAATATTCCCCCCATAAAAAAAATCCAAAATAGCCTCTGAATAATCGAATAATTGTTTTAAAAATGATGTTATAAGTTTTAAGATGCTCCAGTAACACCTTCTTCACACCAACGTTGATGTAGATCAACTGATGTGGATCATCAGTTAAACTGGTCACAAGACATAGTATACTGTGCCCTGTATACTAGGTCATGTGACCAGTTTAACTGAGTTCTGCGGTGTGAATCAGGTGTTATGACGACTACTACACTGTATATACATGTATGCTCTGCAAGCCAACATAATGAGCAATGCCAGACAGGAAAATGCTCTATAGCTATTATAGTGATGTAGATTAGCAAATAATTGTGCATTTTATGTTAAAAGCATGATTTTTGGAACAGCGTGTTTAATTAGTTTAAAAACTGATTAAGATATTGGGGCTCAATGAGAACTGATCCTGGAAGGCTCCTAGCTAGCCCCCCTGTAAGAGGGATATGTAGCCCCTTTTTAAAAATTAAAAAAAGGACACCATTTTTTTATGCAGATTAAGAATCTGCACTTAAACGCAGTAAATGTTGTCTTAATTTTGACATTAAAAATCCAATTCTGCATGAAATAAATATCACCTTTTTAAAAAGTCCTAAATATTAGGCTTCTTCACGCGAACGCTGTTAAGCACAAGATTGCAACGCTTTTTCCACCTAATTAGATGTGCGCATGCACTGTTCGTGCGCGCATCAGGTCCCTGCATATGACGTTATTTTTACGTCTCGTGTGGTTTCACGTTTAGCCTTCGGCTGAAAGGATGCCGACCATCGCACCTTCAGCGCCATCTAGCGCGCGCTTGGGCAAACTTGCAGTGGGGTGGATGCGTTTGGGGGTGGTGGGGATTTGGAACGGGTCACGTCAAGATCATCCCGATAACGGCCCGCAGCGCAAGTAAAAACCCGGAGAGAGAGGGGGGGGGGATGAGAGAAGGCTTTTGTTTTAACCCTTCAAGGGCGCTCCCCCCTTCGTTTTCGCCCCCAAACGACCCCATTCGGAGGCCATTAGCGCCAGCTCGCCCACCATTGGTCGAAATTCAGTGTCAGGGCCAACGCGTTTTCAGTTTTCCCCTGGCCTTCGCCGGCACTCGGGTGCGGCCTCTTCTGACCAAGGTTAGCCAACCGGCCGAACCCAACGTGAATGACAGCACGAGGAAGTTGCCTCATGACAAAGCAAGTGGGCCCAGCCCTTTATCCAGCGACCTGAGTTCACCTGAAACCGAGCGTGTCGGCACGTGTTTGGTTCGACTTCGACCAGCATTGTTTTGATGCGACTCAAGTCTTGACGCAAACTTGTGTCAATGTCCAACTCAGTTACACCTTATTCTCACCGACGTTGATGTAGCTCTTGTAATGTGGATCAGGTCAAACTTTCGCGTGTTAATTCCCACCTCCGAACTCAGTTAAACTGGTCACGTGACCATAGTATACAGGGCGCCCTAAAAGTTGAACACCATTTCAGTGTGCATTTCAAGATGGCAGACATCGCGTGACGATAGTATACAGGGCGCCCTAAAAGTTGAACAAAGACTTCATCCAGAAAAGTGAAGCCACTTTGAAACTAGGTGCAGACGACAGAAAGACGTGATACACATCAAGTGGAGCTGCCATCTTGATTGGATTCGCGCAACTCGATCAAGACTTGATGGACATCAGTACTCTTGATTTCGTCGGTGTGAAGAAGGTGTAACAAATTAACAATGGGATGTTCCATAATCTCATTAGCAATACTGTATATACTGTATAATACTTAGTAATATGAGATTTTTCTCTGAAGGGAAAATTCAGAAAAAACTTAATCGAAATTTTGCTTCATTTAGGACACACAATTAAACTACAGATATGCTACCAAATCAAAATGTGCAACATTTGCCATGCAGTAATGTAAAACCTTGTCCACAAGCAATTCAGGTAAATTCATCCAGTTTATTATTCAAATACGAATAAATCTTTTGTCGATGCAAGATCTCTCAAATCCGATTTTAATTTCTCAACCACTACAAACTTATCAAAAAAAAAAAACACCCCTGGTTCGACCTATATTCGGGCACAAATTTTAATTGTTTATTAACTGGTTCCGTATCATTAATTCGCTTTAATTAGGATATTTTAAACACCTGCAATTACGATAAGCGCCGATTGTTCATCACGCCACCTGGTAGACATCACTACATATACATGTATACATGTAGAATGAAAACGTGGCCTTGGATACAAATTTCTATGAAACGGACATAATTCAAAAAATTACAACACTGTGCATTTGATATGCAGAAACGTTCAGCTAAAAACCAGCATTTATGATTATTAATATAATAACATTATTTTAGGGCAAGCAATAAATTTTTGGTAGGATAAGCACAGGAATAAGCCTATCGTGTACAAACACGGTTCAGGCTCATTTAAATAGTAAATTCGTTTATGCAAATGCCCTCAACATATTCTAATGAGCACATCATAAATATAATTAAAACGGGATTTAGACAAATGTACAGAACTTAAGGGGATAGAAGTTATCGCTTGCAACGGCACACATTGCAGACAGATCATTAACACGTGCAATTCGTCCAACTTTGGCAAAGCAAAGCTAAATGAAATTAAAAAATGATGTCGTACAAGGCATATTACACATGTATTTGCAAAGTAATTGTCTTGATCGAACTATCATAATAAACCTGCAGGGCTTCTGCTACAATTCAGCAGCTTTCTGTAAATGTTACTTTTACACCATGCAGTATGCACACTGTAATGCAAGATTCAGCAAGAGATTTGGAATATTTTTTACACTACTGTAATCTCCATAGAAAATATTTAACTTTTTATAATACTCGATTAAACCCCGGGTCACCGGGTGTATTATATAAACAGGGGATTCTGTAAGTGTACGCGCCTCAAATTTTCTGATCACTTCACGCAGTGCATAGGGAATTCCGCTTATTATTAAAATATAAGATCTGAATAAAATACCGGTACAGTACCGTTATATATAGCATGTTAAGTGGCATGTTAAAATCAACATATTTTGAACATTTATTTCAGTTATAATCAGATATTTTGATAGTTAATACATGTCCAGTATAGATTTGGGATAACAATTTTGCAAAATTAATAATTTTAGAGTGTCGATTCATTTTAAAAGCAATGAGATGAAAGTGAGTAAGATTCAATATGTCATCTAGCCGGATGCTGGCTGTGTAATTCTGAAATTATTCAGAAAATCTGAACCGATTTTTGAAGGTTTTATGAAGGCGGAGAACTAACCCGGAAATTGGTTCTAGATAGGAGGAGAAAATGCCTTATAGTAGGCTACATGTATTTGAAACATTTTTACACAAAATTTGAATACCTGATTTTCATATTTTTGAAACAAATTTTGTCATAATACTTTCAGCGAGAAAATGCACTGGCTGCTAATAGAGACTATTTTATAAACGCAAGTTTTTAATTAAATTACTTTCAAATCATACACACAAGTATATGCATGTACCTTTCCATCAGTTTTCAGACATCAGAGATAACTATAAGAATTGAAGTTTGCTAAATTGTGCTAATTACGACACATGCCTCAATGCACCTAATTATTTTTTCCATCAACAAATTTGTTCCGGCGGTCTAGATTTATGCGAAACAGATCCCCTCCAAAGGAATATTCTGTATCATTGTTGTTAAAAATATGCAGTATGGGTGGCACTATATATATATATACATTATTAGGGCCTAAATGCATAAAATCCTGTTTTAATTTTATTCTCCCGTGCTTAATGACTAATTTTCAACTTTCAGTACGATTATTATCAGAATTGCGGTCATAAATGGCAGTCTTAAGCGTTTGACCTATCTATTCATAATAGCGGGGATTTCCTTATGACATCATCATTTCAAGTGTATTTATGGCAACTTAAACTCGGGGGGAATTTGCATATTCAAATACTTGTAAGAAATTGGGGTAAGATTTAGCATATTTCAAATAAACAATTTGCAACAATATGCAGTACATGTACACACCAAGCCAATCTACAGAAACGTATACCATTGGAAAACCATTCTGTGGTACCGATGTACCATATGGTGCCCAATTAAAGATCAAGACCAACATTGCATCCCCTTTCCAACAGCACATAAAATATGAAATAACTACGTTCAATGACGAAATACATGTACAGTGTATATGCTAGTCCTAGCTTCACTATTATTCTTTAGGAAGTGCATGTTAAAAAAAACAAGACTTTGGTAGCTAGCATTATGATGTCTCCATTCAAGAAGCTGTATCTGCATTAAAAAGCGTTAACAATTGAACATTTTCAGGGTCGAAAAGATTGCAGTTTTGAGAACAAAAAGCCAGTTTCTCTTCGCTACTGGACATTGCATTTTTACTGTAATACAAGAGACTGCTTCACGGATAACACGTACGCGAACGCAGTAGCGTATACATGTGTTTGAAACATAGGACTAATAAGCCCACAGCATTTCAAAGGTAGAAATTACACATGCTTCATAAAAAGAAACTAAGCCAAAATTGTTACAGTAAAACCTGATAAAGTGACCACCTCTGCATAGAGACCACTTTTCATAAATTCATAAAATGGTTTTTGTGCATATATGCCTATACATGTGTATGTTTTCCTTCATACAAAATCCTCTGTAGTGAACACTTTTTGGGTCACCTTTAGCAGGTTTTACTGTGTGTACTTTGCATAATTAAGTTTCGCATTCACTTTTGAACATTTCTCAATTTTACTCCTGCATTATCTTGCGAGATAGTTTTAATATAACCATCTTGACAAACCTAATTGAAAATATATGCTATATAATGCTTGAAAATTAATCTTTAATTGTTAAACTAAAAGCCTGTTAATCATAAGACCAATGAAACTAACAATGTGCTAATTTATTTTAAGCAAATCAAGAAGTCTTTTTCATACCTTTCAACAGTTACAGATTATTTCACAGCTCAAATGATTCTTTGGCAAGCAATTCCAATGTAAAGGTTCCAATGTAGAGTACATGCACATACCATATTTTTTTAAGTAAAATGACATTAATGCAATTTTAATTTTTTGAGTTTGACATTACGGGCATACTACATGTACCTTTGCTCGTTGGATATGAAGAAGCTGGCCCACTATAGAATTAGAAGATACCATGCACCTATCACAATTTAATAACAATAATGCGAGCATTTATTTGAAATATGGACAACAGTTGATCAGGGAGCGAACACTATTAATGATCTAATCTAAACCGATCGAAGCTGATCCACATTTTCAGGTAACCTAGCAAAATTCCCCTATACAATAATAACTGCTTTTAGCAATAGATGCATGTACTACACCTTCATTTCGTTACAAGCGCCTGATATAATTAAATAAATGTTTCATCCGCCTTATAGTGCTATTTTTATACATTGGAAGTCGATTATAAAAAAAAAAAACATTCCATTTCAGGGATTTCACTATATATCGACGGCACAGATCTGCCTGTTAAATATGGTTTGAAGCAGTTTTTCTCAAACTATATGGTGTGTAGATAGGCCCACCCCCAGAAAGATTTTCTTGGAGATCGTGCATGGAATTGAAATTAATTTCATAAACAATTTTTCTAAAGAAAAACTCTTCAAGCTTTGAGAACTACAGTTTTGTATATAACATTATTTAAATAGTTCCTGATTTCCAGATTCAAAAATTCATAAAACTTGTTCAGATTTTGGGCCACGAAAAAGTTTCTAGTGTGGCTCACTTGAGTTTTCAATGCTGAACTTTTAAGTTAATTGACTGTACATTTGCAACGCTTACTTGATATTTATAGCAAAATAAATTTTACTACAGGCCTATAAATAATATTTTATAAATTGCAAAACTGCAATGTAAGAAACAAGAACATACTGTAAGTTGCTAAAAATGTAACTGCACAACTGGCTCTTGCAGCATAGTTTGAGAAACTATGGCATATAAAAAACTCGAAGCTGCACGAATATGCCACTGATATAGCATACATAAATCAGAATATTATCAAACCGTTGTCCTTCATGCTTTATGCCGTTTCTGAACCGGTGCAAACGGGCCAGTTGAGCTAGGCTCAGCAAAATTGTACTGTCCTTCAGCTCATCAATTGCTATACGCATATGCGCTCGTACATGGGCATACATTTTCATGAATTTGTTGGTGGGTCACAACAGTCCACATGCATTGCTAGTTTTTGGAACTTTTGAAAACCCAAGAGGTGGCCCTTCAATGAGTTTACAAGCGAAGTAATCTACAGTCTACTGGCTATAGCATAACCAATGGACACATCTGCCGGAGATACGTTTGCCCGTACATGTACTAATAAAGATAAGATAATTTAACAAACAAAAAATATCCTACAAAATTGGATGTCTCCTTTACTTTAAAATAAACTTTTAAAAAGTTATTATCAGCGATACATTAATTTAAAAAATAAATATTTAAACTGAATTTAATATTTCACGTGCGTTCTAAAAAACCTATTTTATAGAAATCTGTTTTTTTTACAAATGATTATATAAATAAACAGTTTGTTGGCAGACACGCCAATAAATGTTAAGTATCTCACGATCCCAGGGTAACGATTTATAGAGCAACATTTTGGTAATGATCCTATATAGCTAATATGTCCAAATGAATACTAATTTCCAATGAGTCTAGCTCTAATGAGCAACCGAGGTGCATACCAAAAAAAAACATGCAAAAAACATTTTAATTCTCAATTCGCAATAGTGAAAATGCAGTAAAAATTGAGATGCACAGATGGGTTCTTGTTTGCACACGTGCTTTTCTACAGGACTTTATCAACCACGTGAGTTTTGCAGTATTTCAGTCTTCATCACAGCGTTACCATGGTAACTATTTTTTACCGAGGACGCAGTCTTATATGATGAAATGCAAGGTACAAAAACGGGATTACAACTCAGCCTTGTCTTTTATTTGATCGCGGAAAGAAAGCGTACCTTGTCCTTTCCGCTTCTATACATTTAAATCATAAAACTATATTTTTACCTAACTTTTTTAACTAGAGGTCCTAAACCTAATTAAATGTTCCTACATTTGAAGATATGCATTGTCTTTGTGCATTCATCTTATGATAATCATGTAAATACCTACCGGTTTTTTACGAAAACAGTACGAAAACTACTATAGAAAAGATAACCAGCAACGAATACAAATCTTAGAAAAAATGTATAATTTATTTGCCATTGCACCTTTGTGAAAGAACACTAATAACTAGGCTACTTTAAAAAAAATTAAAAATTTGATTGTTGAAGGGCACTATCGATAATAAAAGCCAAACATGTTATATACTTTAAATAATGCGAAAATTGTGCATTTCAGTGCATGTCTACGATTTCAACTATGTAGTTCTGACAAGGTGTCATCTTCCAGATCAAGTTTGGCACTTTTAATGAAGATTTGGTGAAGATGCCTTTTCATTGGAAAATATGCCTTGCAGCATAGAATGAAATTCAGAAGATCCAATCAAGCGTTTACACAAGACAGTGAATATTTTTCCAGCGATTGATTTTTCAGAAATTTGCAACTACATACACTGTATATGTACATAAAATATTGCCGTACAAGTCCAGGCATATACTGTACAAGCGCTAAATAACTTTGCTTCATACTTTACCACATGGCTGAGCAGAGGTGCATTAACAAATTGGATACGGTCTATGCAGAGAGAGAGAGAGAGAGAGGGTACCTAACAGCAATAATTTTAAGATGCGAAATGATTAAAAACTATGTAGCAGGGTGTAGGGTAGGCGTGGCCCATCCCGTTAAGCCTAATTACAACGTGATTTTTGTGCAGCACTAGCTCAAAGCCTCAAATCCGTTCTAATAATAACCCACTGCACCAACAGCCTTGAAAGTGCACGCACATTTTTCAGTATGGGGGGCAAATTATAATCTTCGCTGGTGTGCTAGCAGTATAGACGCGAAATATCGCATCTACAACACTTCGTTATAGAGTCAATAAGTAAATAAATCGGAAAATTTGATTTCAAACGTCCTCCCAATATGTTTTGGGGGTCACATTCGTATTGGCCTTTGGCCAAATTTCACAAATCATCTGTTAAGCTGCGTATCCCAAATCCAGAAAGCTTTGCCTAGGTTGCCCTAGAGTAGGGCTAGTAAAATGCAACGGGGATAAACGATGAAGGGTAATAATTAATTTAAAAAGTTGAGGAAATCCTAGGCTTCACGCCCATATTTGAGCGGGCAGCCATCTTGCTTATTGGTGTATTCCCACAAGGCCATGCGCACCGAGCTCGTGCTCGCATTCTAGTACCGAATCGAGGCTCGCATAAAAAAACGTTCCATTAAAAAATGGCTGCATTCTAGCAAAAATTCAATGGGGAAAATAGTGAAAAACATAGTTAGTTCAGGAGACAATGACATTTTGGCGTTTATTACTGGCAAGTGCTTGGAAATCTCACGATGCCAAACCCCTCCTCCCATTTGGCTCTCGATCTTAAAACTGCGAAAAAAAAAGTGTATAAGGGATGGGAAGTTTTTTTCTCTTACCATGGTCATTTTTGGAGCAGAAATTCACATGGATTCAGCTTGGCTTCGTCATTGCGGTTCATTTAGTGCGTAACAGTGGCTGTACTCCATCGTTTTCTGAGGCGAATAATGTCAGGTGTGAAGAGTTGTTAAGTAGCCAAAATTGCGCCAGTCTTAAATCCGATCAGAGAGAGAAATTCCATCCAAGTTTCGTGTGGCGTAGTAAAAATATTTCTAGGCCCGATGTTGCAATGGCCATCTATAATGACACGCCCATCGGTCAAATGAACGAATCAGAAAGACGTTTACAGCACGAGGAAAATGGGAATGGCCAATAATATCTAACGTTACTTTCACTTTCAGTGTGCTCTGAAAAAATATGAAACAGGAAGAGATGTAGAGGACGCCACTCACTGGATCACTTCAATCCCCATTGGTAAAAATAGGAATGGGGGAAATAGCGCTGTCTGCTATCTGTTATGGAACGCCGTCTCGTAATACGTTCGCTAGCCACTCTACGTTCGCTTCTAGATAATTAAATCGATTGGGAAATCATAATACATTTTAAAAAAACACCTGAAAAGAAACACGATGTTTTTATTAGAAGTAGAACCCTTGACGCGAATTTTAAATGGTTTTACGTGGGGTTGGGATTGCAAAATCCGGAATCGTATTCAAGGATATACGGTGTACCATAACGAGGAAATGAAAAATCATTATCAGGGAAGTTCCCCATCTTCTATTGATAAATATATTTCTACATATATATTTACTCGAAATTTACTGTAAATTTATCTTGCTTTCTATGTTTAGTAATTTTTATATCCGCAACTGAGGTAGAAATTATAAATCCAAACTGGAAATAAAAATTATTCTAATAATTATTATTTTTTTTTTACATATGTGCCTAATTGTTGGTGGAGTTTTCATCATTTTAAAACATAATATGTGTATATCCCGATTATCGGTACTTACGTATTATCCTAGACTACCTCAAAATGGGATAAATAGGGATTAATAGGAGACGCCGGCCT
>JAQGCC010002929.1:0-16768 GCA_034698905.1 Xestoiulus laeticollis
TGGGTTTGACCCCCCTACCAAATGGCATTTATTTGCTGACTGTAGGGTACTGAGTTGAATTGAATTGAAAAATTGAAGACATTTAATAAATAAATAATAATAAATTTTAAATTTGTATTATTTAAGTGTATTATTACATGTACATATACGTTTTATTTTTCATAAATCCGGATACAACGAAGTTCAGATATTACGATCTGATTTCTGTACATGTAATGCAAAACACTATTAAATAATTCGTTTTGGACGTTAATTTATGAACAATACTAGCAATGTGACATAGCGCTTTCGAATTTTTTCCTTAAAACGCTTTTCTAGTTATACAAGTATCTCCATGTGCAGTTTATTTTTTGTTATGTTAATTTTTTTTATGAAAGACTTGTGCAACAGTGAAGACATTAGCAGTGACCACTGTCCACCTGGCTTCATTAATTCGTTTTCCTATTCATGACATTGTCCCTCAATCGGGAACAACCCTGCCCATGCAAAGTTACAATTAATTAAAATGTAAATATTTTGAATTAATTTACCAACCGCCTAATTAAGCCCACGCCACAAATTTTATAGAAGTAGGACACACGCTTGGTAAAAGCTGTCAATAGATTCTCAGAATACAATTCCAGGAAATGTAACGTATACTAAGTGGTGCATTATACGCAATACGGTATATTGCCTGGAACCATGTTTATTTTTTTCTACAAATTTTCATATAAGTATTATGGAATAAAGTTACAGGGCACGATTTATTATTTTTTAATTATGGCCGTTGTTGACAGTTGTGGTTATAAGCAAGAAACCTGAAAAACAGTCAAATGCCATGATACAGTCAACTGATACAAAATAGTAAATACATGTATTAATGATACTGACATAATCTTCCTCGAAATTTCTACATAGCATTTGATTATGATAAGGCGAGTGATTACAAAAAAAAAAAAACACCAAAGCTGCCACAATAATTAAAAAACTTAATTCTCATCACTTTTTACGTAAAATTAATTGCTGCTATTTTTGAAAAGTGGATCTAACCGCATTATGCTTGACAAGACAGGTTCAATTTCCCCAATTTTGGCAATTAGTTCTATTTCAGTGTTCAAACTTCCAGAAAATGACTTTGGAAAACATGTTGCAAGTATCAAATAACTTATTATAGGAATTTCGTCATTATATTATGTTCGCATATACCTTAATTATTAATTATTTTATATTAGTCAGTTCAACATATCATTCATAATATATATTATACCCAAATCCAACCACGTGCACTAAGCTTGCATATGTCTGAATAATTTCGACGTCTTAAATTATTTTATTTCAATGTGCAGTACATGTATTGAAGATGGAAAATAACAAGATCCCAATTTTAACAGTGTTGTAGCAATGGCATAACAATAAATTGCATTTTTTGCATAAATTTTGTATTTGTAAGTGTAATATGTACATGCAAGTCAACAAAATGAAATCGAATTGGGCAAAAGCTAATAACCGGAAGGCACTTTTCCGAGTAACAGACAACGACAGGGACAGGGACAAGTCGATAAATTTGAATTGCATTTTCTTAAACTTGATTGCAATCTTTATTCAAATTTAGGCAAATTGAATGGAAATATACTTGAACAGATGGATGTCAAGATCGAGTGGACAAAGTGTGGACAGGGGGCAAAGAAGGACAGAGGACAAACAATATGACTAAAACAACTGTTAATTACAGGATATAAACTGTATTATAATATAAGTTATAGAAAAAAATCCTGAAAAGTTTATGTACAATATTGAAAATACAGGAACTAATTCATTTCTTTCGATGCTTGTCTACGCTCTACCCACATGCAAATTTCATCCATTCTCATTGTGGACAAAGTAATCAGTTTCTCCTGCACCAAACCCAGCGTGCTTCAGCTAGATGCAGACTATGTCACCCAGAAGGAAATAGGCAACGGCAATATCATCTTGAGGAAGGGAACATCTGGCTATAAGTGTGATAACTATGCAAAGCGCTCCTATTGAAATTCAAATTGAAACTTAATTTATTCCTGTCGAAGCCAAATTGAAATTCGTGCTATTCAGGAGACACAAAAGCCGGTGGAAATAAAAGAAAGGCTAGGAATGCTGGGTAGTCAGGAAGCCACTATGAGATCATGTAACGGCACCTGACACGTGATGATTACCACGTAACATTCCCTGCGGCTCAATGCTTTCTTGCATCCGGGTTCTGCTTTCTTACTGATGGATATATTATATGCCATTGTCCGAAATCGAGTCCTTCGTGATGTCCATGGTAGGAGGAGATAACTACATCTTGTTTGATTTTTATTCTTTTACAGTTTGTTCGCAGTTTACAAATACTATAGATGGTCACTTAAATGCCATAAAAGTGACATAGTTTCCCTTTTTAAACATCTCTGCATGGCTAGTTATGTGCTGGACATATGACACTGCAAGAATGTCAAATACTTTGTTTTAGACTGCATACACAGGTTAGATGAAGAACTTTAAAAAGGGGTCAACTAATGCAGCGTCTATTGTTTCTAAATAATTTCCAAGGTAAATTTGTAGAGCAAGAAGTATAGTTACAACTTCAAAGTAAACGGCATTTGTAACTTAGGAATATCAATATGGGTGCAAGTGTAAACTCAATTCAAAATTTTCCAGTGAACCTCATTGTTTTTTTAATTATAAGTGTTTCTTTTTACTGGTATCAATACATTTTTGTGAAAATATTTTCATCATATACTGTATACAGTATTAAAATATACTATACGATTGAAGACTGAACCATCCACTAAAATATACAAACATGTATACACATGACATGTTCATATAAAACTCGGATGTACGTTTTGCAGCACATTATTCTATTTAGAAAACAAAATTACAATTGCAGTCTAGGTTACCTGAACCTGTGATAATTCAACAAATTCGGTAATCCGACGCTTTTCTGAATATGAGAATTGTTTTTCTAATATATATCACGGTATGAATGCAAGTAGAAGTACTTGAAAAGGTGCTTGATGAAGTCGGTGAATAAAAAAATATTGTCAGTATGTCGACGAAAAAAAAATTATATACCTTACCAAATAGATTCAATCTCTGAAGTTGTTAAGATTCCATCTTATATCTAACGTTTTAAATATTTCTAATAAAAGCTTTATTGTTTGTTTGCAAATTTTATAACCTCTATCTAGAGTACATGTGTATACTGTAGTACAATGTAGTTTAATGTACGTGTGTACAGTTATTGGGGAACAACGTACAGTGTATTATTTACCAAATAAGAAATACTTGACATAGACTACATGTACTAGTACATTGTAAATGTATACATGCACGTTCGGAGATACAGTGTAGGATGTTTTAAAGCATAATTTACATTCTGATTGATGATACAACAGAGATGCCGGAATTCAAGTTTGTCAGCAGGAATGGATAGTAACGCAATATTATCATATGTGAATGAAAACCAAGTCAAAAAATGGCTTTAGGTCAAATTCCATTTCGCAAATATTTTGGTGTGTCCGATTTTGCAGTGCATATATAGGAGTGGCATCAATGGATGACCTACACCTTGTACGAAAAATAAGACGAAGCATTCCACTAAAGCTTCCAATCGGAAGATTAAAAAAGGGTCAGGGTGAGAAAAAAAGCATAATGTGCCTAAAAATGGTGCTAGAATTAAATGCGGATGGACGCCGACGGCCATATGACACAAATTTCAGCAGGACACGAACGAATAACCGAATTAATTTCAGATAAAATTTAACCTGACTAAAACGGGCGTATAATAATACTTGAAAAACATAGTCCTGCTAACATATTGAACAGCATCTTTGTACATTACGAACGAACATGTACATTCCAATAACATTTTCGAAAAATAATTCCAATAGTTTGAAAATCTTCACTATAGAACACACAAAAACGAAAACAAAAAATCGTTTTAAATTTTTTTTTTCAAATTTTCTTCAAGAGCCGAAGAAAATCCACGAAATTAGCACGAAAATTATAATAACAAATATAAAACTTGAACGAAACGTATCGAAAATCCAGGGCTTTGTAGGCCAGAAAAAACAAGTTTTCTCATAACCAGCTTTTATGTTAACATTTAGTATCAATATAAATTGACGTAAACCTCAGTAACAATTGCAGGTTCATCGTTATGCAAAACTAATTAACCTCTTAACATTTATCACACTCAGCACGACTTCACGTTAAATTGGTTAGCACAAAAACCTCTATTTGCAGAAGACCTAACGCCAAATGTGCGTGCCTGACCCATCTGACCCAAGTTGGGTATAAGCTTCCGATAGCAGGAACCATTGGAATTCTAATGCGTGTTCAATAGGTGACCTGCGACCTAATGCTTGAAACAGTTTAGCCTCAATAATGGCCACAGGCCAAAGAAATTTAATCGAAAAATATGGAGGGGATGGCTGGCTGCCTTTAAAATTAATATCTGGACTCATTTCAATATTTGAGAAAGAGGTTCATAGCAATTAGTACCACTCTGTTTACAATCTATTGTAAATTGTCCCAGTGTTTAGCCCATTAAACCAAAACGCCACATAATGATAACCACCTTTCACACAAGCCAACACACAACATGGAGGAAATCCCATGTACAAAAATTTGTGGGGATTTTTTTCCCCCGCATATTTTACTCTATGAATTATCCAACCCATACCTAACTAGGTTAACGCATTCATAAAGCCATTCAATTATATTAATTGAAAGCGTACAGAAATATGACGAAAGAGTGGCAAATAGGTTAGAGCGTTCACACTTGCAATTATTAGTTTCAATAAAAGGAAAAGTATAAAGTGGGGGCCAACCTGGTTTGTTTTTCCTCTCAAAAACTTTCAAATTGTATATAAATTTCAAGAAATTCTAACACTAAATCACTTCTTATTAATATTCCTCAATTCATGACAGAAAATCAAGATCTTTATTCTAATTATGCTAAGCAGATCACTATATATAGTGCATGTCACCATTATTAAAATTTCAAAGAATTAAGACAATGTGCTGAGCATTAACCAACATTCAATAAAACCTGGGAAAGTGACTACCTCAACATAGTGACCACCTGTCTATTGTGTGTAGAGTTCAGAGGGTGCTATCTCTTTTGCAATTTTTTCACTGACAATGCACCTAATAAAGTGACCATGTTCAATCTGCAATAGTAAGAATTTCAAGAAAATTGGAAGGGAAAAGCCCTTTAAGGGGAGTGACAGAAGTCATCTTGCTTCCTGTTTTGACCCTAACACTTTTCATACCCCCCAGCCAATCACATTTAAGCATATAGCATATGTGAATCTTATTTATTGTAGTGTAACCTTCTTTCAATCCTTTATTTCATTCGTCTTTTCATTCGTGTTTTTTTAAAATATTTTTAAAAAGGGCACCAGTACTTTCATCAAAATTTACAACGATTTTTGCTTAAAGAATTTAGATTCTTGTGAATTTCAACGTTTACATTTTTGTATTTCAATGCCATTCTCTGTATAGTGACCACATGTATATAATGACAAACTTGCCCATTTTTTTGGTGGTGCACCTTTGGCAGGTTTACTGTATTTTAAAGTTAGGGACAAAAAGGGGCGAACATATTTGGTTATACGCCCAATAGTCCTTTAATGAGTAAAGGGCGCAGTTATATATTGGTATGGCAATGCATTTAAACATTTATGTACATTATAAAAGGCGCGTACATCAATACGTTTGCACCAACATGTCAAAACACGTTGTTCTTGGTCAGTTACATGTATACACTTTATGGGTGACCAATGATGGTCGTGCTATTAGCAATCAAAAACAACGTTCTAAAAAAGTTTATTGACTAAAAACATACGATCAATAAGCGATGGTAGAAGTGCAAGGGAATTCAACCAGCACGTATTTAAGGGATGACCGAACATGACAAAAACGAGGATTTCAGCCTACGCGATTTCTGCATGGATGACTGCCACCAGACGTGTGCGAGCCTGGGCACCAGCATTACAGAACAACACCCCTCAATATTAATGTAGGTGTTCACACAAAAAAACCAAGAAAACCCATTTGGTGACTCAAGCGTGCACTAATGTTTCCCCTCATGAAAAGGGCAAATTTGCCTAAATATCCTAACATTGAGTATAGCATGCTCGTTGCTTAATTTTAATCCTGTAAAAATTATGTAATGCCAGAAGCATAAGGTTCAAAACTCGTGTTACAGATGCACACTTATTTAAACTTAACAATGTTTGTCTCGAGTTGACAAATTGTAGAAGAAAAGTTGTATTAAAACTGTGCAGGCTACCACATTGTATACAGTAAGCTTACAGAATGAGACTAAAAAAACGAATATGGGGATTGATTGTGCTATCAATTTAATAATGTCTTAACTCCAATGTCATGACAAAGAACATATTTGCAATATGTCTCTTTGCAAATAGCATTTTTTTAAAAGAATTTCGATGTGTATACATGCACACTGCTTGTATTTTAACAAATCTCTTCCAAATTTTCACGAATTTCAGATACACCGAATCTGATCTATTTATTCTATTGAATGACATTAGTTTGTGCATTTCTGTTATACTTCCAAGAACCAATTGCTTAGGCTATATGAAATTAGGGAAGATTAAAACTGAAAACTATAAACACTTCATTTTTAACTGAGTCTATACTTATTTGATTAGGATCATCATATTCATCAAATATAAATGTAAAAGTATTGAGGGATTCATGCCACAGTGACAAAGTACTATATGGAATAGAATTCCACTGCTTAATTGTTTCACATTGCTTCACTAGTCTCATTTGATTCCACTGCTCTTTTTACATTACCCACTAATCTCATATTATATCTAGCTGGTATCATAATATCATATTCACAGTTTACTATGGAGCCACTTGAGAATTTTCAATGGGAATACAATTCTGGGCCTAGTTGCCATGCAGTGGCTAAAGGATAAGTGACCAAACTCCGACTTCCCCCATCCGGTTCCTCTGTCCCGCATACTTCTAGCAGCGTAGGCTTGACCAGGCATCCGGAAAGGCGAGAAAGCCAACCTCCACCTGAGTGGCGTCCACGACGCATGCGCACATTGAGCGTAGCGCCACAGGTGAGCCTGCCTTCCAAACAGGTATGCCTGCAACCAGCGCAAGTTCACATCAGTGGCCACCCTCCTTCGAGCAAACACGCACGCTGCTCAACCGCTCAAGTTCGCGCTCCGGTGAACCTAGGTGCCGTGTTTACTTGTATATATAGCAACGGAAGGATAACTTGGTACTCCTCAAGCGTGCCAAAACTTTTCGTTTTCTCCAATATTTTGTCCATCAGCGTCGCCTTCCAGAGTTGAGCCATGCTCGGCTTTGCCGGATGTGCCGTATACCGACTCGTTCGGTGCTTTGGACGCTCGTGACCTTTGACCCGTGGAATAACCGGATAATGTGAATTGTGTGGGATACTAGAGGAAATACACGTCTTGGGGAAGTTTGCGCAGCAGGATTTTTTACCTGGCCGAATGCTGGTAAGTTGGTTAAACCACGAGTGCCTAAGTATATGCATATACATGTTGTGTACACATTTTTATTACATGGGGAATAAGAAAAAGCCTAATGTTAAAAATGCATAGTGGTTCAATGTGAAATGATGCACGTACAAAAAAACCGTGTGTATACGGTTAATCATCTAAATTTAAAAAGAATTATATAACATGGATTTGAATTTGTATGTAAAATGTATTTAAGTATATTCGAAATAACAGGTAAAATTATCAATAAATATAATTAATGCTAATTAAGCAAACAATGAGGAAAATCAATCTCAAAGTGAAAATGATACAATCACAAAATTCATTGTATACTATTACATGGTATAAATGTCAAAAATGTAGGCAGTTTTAAGTGGTCTGCATGTTGTGTATTTTTGTATTTTTGCAATTGGGGCTCATATAATATTGAATAAAAAACATGGATTCTTACCCATCATCGGAATGAAAAAATCTTGCAAGTATATAGCTGAAGTAGCTTTCAAATAATTCGAAGAAGCTAATTACTATGCCTACGAAAAATGTAAATTTAAAATACTGAATATACAGTGTATGTGGAATATGTAATATATTTAAAAGTACGAGGTATAATAATTAAACCTGTTTCAGCTAGGAATGTAATCAGCATAGTCAATTACAATTTTATATAGGCTATACAAGTCAGACTATACAGTCAGTTTTCCATCGTTATGTTCATATACATGTATAACTCATAATATGTAAACTCAAAACAGTCGTTACCTTGCTATAATACCGAATCAACAAATTTATAACGAAAATCATAGTTTAATACTATAGTTGCCTATAACATATAAGACATGATTTCGTATTAATGCATTTGATGACTTGGGTATATAAGCAAAATTAATGGGTCTTAAATTAATGGTGCAAAGGGTTATAATGTGAAATCAGCGGTTATCAGACTCTTGTTTTCGGATTTCTCACGCTCAATTACGCATAACGTGGCATTTTCCCCCTTAAAAGAGTTTAAATCGTTAAATTCCAGGAAGCAAAATTCATTACAATGTCCCCAATAAAAAAATATTCAAATTACGACTAGTTTTTCTACCTTTTACTTTTCCCGTTAATTTAAGCATTAAAACATTTTGGAAACTTCGTTATCTGGCATTACAAAATCTTAAAAGTTCATCAAGCGGTCAAGAATATCTTCCCTTTCGAGGAATTCAGGGCAAAAACAAAAAACTTGTTCATTAATATGAGAAAAATTGTAATGGTAAAAAAGTTCAACTAATGCTTCAGTTAAATAAAGCACGAATGTTTCAGATTTAAGACACCCTGCAAACAAACAAAAAATAGCTTCCATTTGGGTTTTTTAAACGGTTTAAAAAATAATGACCACACCCTGTAGCAAATAAATAAACGGAATTTAAGTTTCAATTCACTCAATGCCACAACAAACAAACAGTTTTTAAATGAAAGCGTACATTGCAAAATGCCATCACGTACCTACACTGTATAGCACTGGTTAGTGATCACCTTTGTATAATGATCACCTACTATAGTGACCACTTTTGATAAATTGGTTTTAGTGCAAGAGCTGTGTGAACAACATTTAAAAAAATGAAATTTGGAATACCTCTGAAACGTTAAAAAAGCAATAAAAATGGATCCAAGAGGAGTAAGCAGGGTAAAATTGAAAATTTATTTCTTATAACATAACAATTTTTATAATGATAAATCATTCTGTACTTAGTTTGTTGCGAATTTCTAGCGTTACAATTTTTGTAGTTCGTTGCCATTCTGTTTAGTGACCACCTGCTTACAGTGGCCAACTTTGAAATTTTCTTGGTGGTCACCTTTAGCAAGTTTCATTGTATGTTCATAAATTTTAAGATTTTTCGTTAAATTTTGGAAAATTATTATCATCATATACATGAAGAGCACAGTAATGCCATTTTTCAATAGAACCAATACTTAGTTTATTTAAACAAAACTGAATATGTCCATAATAGATTAATTAAGCCGCAATAATCGCATGACATAATTCATTATAATAGTTTTTTTAGACCGATGTTTAAAATATAACCATTCGACATTTTTAAGAAATGCCTGATGGTGAATGCATGTTTTGAGATACGAACAATATAGGTGTTGATCCATTCTAACACCAAATTTTGCCCCAAATTTAAGTGCATATGAGGCTCACGACCTGCTTAACATCACAAAACCCACTTTAAGGATTATTTGGAAATCTTCCAATACCCTGCAGAAATCATTGCCACTCAGCTGGTTCCTATCTCAGGTGTCAATGGGACAAAGCTTCCAAATGTTAGCGTCATAGTCAATGTATTTTTAGGGGGTCACCTTACCCTCGACCCCGACAGGGCATCCTAACCGAGACCCAAATTCCGTACAGGAACAATGTGATCTGATATTGGCACTTATCGATCTGTGACGCCACAGAAACAATACATAATTCTTCCAATACCTTTTTTTAACCATGGGAAATCCGATTGCCTATCAATGCAAACCGTTTCTGGGGCACTGTAATGCACCTATTTCAATTGCCGAAAAAGGTGAATTAGGGGGCGAGGGACGAAGGGGAAGTCGGGGGTCTTTGTTCCCGCAGAAAACAACTGTTTCACGGTACAATGCTCGCCAATTTTCCCTGAACGTTTGACTTTCTACAGGTAAGTCACGCCAACCTGTCGGCGGCCATCTTGGTAGTCTCGGAGGCAATGTAAACTCTGGTAAATAAACGGTAAAACAATGTTTTCAATTTGTAGCTTTTTTTCCCAAGCCAACTATTATTAGGGATCTCGCGTGTGGGCTTGTATTCAGTTTCCCCAAAAGGATAAAAAACAAGCATCGAATGGGGTATATAACCCAGTATTGAATACAATGAAAAACTAAGTATAGATATAAGTAGTATGGATGGCAGACTAGATAGTTAATGTTGTCAGCAATCTATCAACTTGAGAGGGAAAATATCAACTTTATACGCCTCCATTCCTTTTTCCAATATGCCCCAGAAACAATGCTACACGCTAATTGAAAAACCAAACTTTCCTTAACTGAGGATTCACAATAAGTTTTAGCTTGCTTCAGTTGAAATGCTTCATGTGAGAATGAAACTGAACATAAAATTTAAAAAAAAACAGTTCAAAGTGAAGCATTTGCAAAAGAGTCAAAGATTGTGGGATATATGAACAACGAATTTAGCACGAACCTCATGTCTCCATACACTGAATAAATAAAGCGGAATTTAACATAAATATAGGCCTACATGTAAGTGATAAAAGTATAAAGATCATATACAGTAAAACCTGCTAAAGGCGAGCACCCAAAAACTGGCAAAGTTGGTCACTGTATACAGGTGGTCACTATACAGAGAATGACAATGAAATACAAAAATGAAATTGTAGAAATTCACAACAAACTAAATACAGAATGATTTATGAAACGTGCAGTTGTTATTATAAAACATTTTGATTTAAGAAAAAATTATCACTGTTAAACTCTATTTCCTTTTCATGGATCCATTTTCATTGTTCTCTTTACAACATTTTAGGTATTCGAATTTTCATTTTTTAATGTTGTTCACACATCATTATTAGGTTCATTGTCATTGGAAAAACTGAAAAAGAGATGGCACACTATAGTCACTATGGAGGGTTCGTCATTTTCCCAGGTTTTACTGGATAAGGGTAACAACAAATTAAGCATTTGCTTCATTAGGGGTACTCAGACAGGTGTTGAAAACTTCGAACATGTGCTCAGACCTCTCTACAGTTACGGTAGCCTATCCTCAAAAAATGTCGACTTTGAGATTGGCCATTATGTGATTATAATGCTCAAACTGTTGACATAATGGCCAATTTCAAAATCGACATTTTTGAGGTCATTGCAGAGAGGCTATTTGATCACATGTGCGACATTTTTGGGGTCTGTTTGAGTACCCCTATTGCAATGTGTATACCCAATCTAATAATTACAGTGTATGTCAAAGTATGCTTATGAAAATACCGTTAAAGAACAAACAATAATTGAGAAAAATTCACAATGTGTTTAAATTGATGAGCATTACATTTACATACATGTACAAAAAACACAATATTTAAATTCCATACTTCGTTTGAGTACCAACGTTTAATGTTCCAAAAACGTATTATAAAACAGGAAAATCAGCAGTAATTTCAATGTGACGTCGTATAATTTGAGCAACACCTGTAATTCAGTAGAAAATTCAGTTTCCCGGCCCTCAAAGGGATTGTCCAGAATTCATAAAAATTCATGCAAATGCCATCCTAAAGCTGCTTCTCAAAAGAATTTCTAAGATGACCCCTTTAGTCTGAATATCGTAGGCAGTTAACAGCAAATTTAATTAAAAACCTCGCAGCACCCGTGGGCTTTTAAAAATGTCCTCCTAGGTGAGGTATGCATGGGTAGCAACATTAAGTCGACACAAAAAATCTTAAAATGGCCTAGAAAAATAAAAGGTGTCTTCCTCTATAGCTGTATTGAGAATGGCCTTAGGTTGTCCAGGTTGCATATGAGATTACAGAATCCGAATAAATTTCGTTCTAGTACCAACTTTTAATAACCAAATGCTATCTATTTAATTCTCATAACATTGTTTATGGGCCGAAGTAAACTTAATAACAGATTCACCGTAGAAAGTACAGAATTTTGAAATAGATGACTTGCCGCTTATAACATTCCATTGCTTATGACATTCCTATCACATTTATGTTGTCTTTAAATGGCTTACATTATATACATGTACGTATAATGGTATAATGCTATACTAATTATATTATGAATGCTGGTTATATAGTAAGGTTATATACAGGTGGTCACTATAACGATAATTTATATGAAGGAAAACGTATACATGTATGCACTAGAACCAATTTCTAAAAAGCAATCACTATACATTATATGGTTACTTTGTGACATTTTATTGTTTATTGAACCAGTTGATAATATCCGATAGCTGGCTATTGCTAAAACTTACTACATGCATTATCAATATCTTTCTGCAATTAACATAAAATCAAACATTTTTAGTTTATAAAGTATTTCA
Source organism: Xestoiulus laeticollis (assembly GCA_034698905.1). Lineage (NCBI taxonomy): Eukaryota > Metazoa > Arthropoda > Diplopoda > Julida > Julidae > Xestoiulus > Xestoiulus laeticollis. The sequence continues at coordinate 12,580 of JAQGCC010002929.1, forward strand.
CAATATACACGTATATCAGTACATGTTCAGTAATTCATTTCCAATAATTTCTTTCGTCTGTTAAACTTTGAGCATTGATCTGGTATTTTATAGCACCAATTTGTAAAATTGAGTTTATCAATGCAATTTCCAAAACCTGATTTTTTTTTATCATATTTAAGGATATAAAATATTCTAAAAAGAAATCAGGAGTTATATATAGGCAAACCATTTTGGTAAAGAACACGGATTCGATTTTTCAGGAAGAAAAAAACCCAGTACAAACAAAACCTATTACAAAGTAATGTAATAGCTGTAGAACAGGTTCAACGGTGAGCTCATTCCAAACATGCAAATCTGATGGTCAATATCTGAATGAATATTACAGAGTTTCCTTTCACACGAAACTCTAAATAGTTAATTGCTTTTAAATTGTAGATTATGTTCTGATACCATTCTGAAGGGTTTGTGGGATTGACTGACACACAAAAGTACTTCATTTAAAAAAAAAAACGCCTTCTGGTCAACCTGATTGCAATTGTCCATGCATGCAGTGTCCAATCCGTAGGCAAACTGGACAGCAAGAAATAGTTTAAGCTGCCAAAATGTTAAAATATTCATTCGAAAACCATTTTTACAACGCAATACTAAGAATACCAATGCTTTTTGAAATAGGTCATCTAAAGAATAACATCACTACCTATGTAAAGTTTATGTATTCATAGCTTTTAATGTCCTCGTTTAGGAAGTTTTATGCTAAAACAAATTGGTGAATTAATGTCAAGTGCTTAAACTCCAGACTTGTCTACACCATTTTCTATGTAACAGTTGCATATATGTGAGTTAGACTCAGTACATATTTGGCAATGTCCAGGTTTTATTTAAGCATAATACAATTTAGCAGATCCTTCAGGTCCAATGATGATTTTACTTCAAACAGAGCGTCTTTTAAGCTTTTATCGGAATTGCAGCATTCTTTCGCAAATTGATTTAATGTTTAGGCAATAAAATTTGCTTGTTTTGTCTCTCCATCCTTCATGTTTAGAAAGTCATTACAATTTCCTCCACCATAACCGTTATAATTTCAGATTGTTGCATATGGACTAATATATCGTGTTTTTGTACTTGCAGGATTTTGCCATAAACCAGAAAAACTGGAAGGTTTGAAAAAAAAAAAAAAAAAAAAAAAAAAGCACAAGAATCGATGCAAATTAAGAGACTCAACAGCCTTGGAATTAATTCGACAATACAAATCAACGAAGCATTTGTTCCAGGATAAGACGTTATCACGTGCATAAAGACAGTAAAACAAAACGAACCACAGTCCGCCTTTTTGGTCAGAAAAACTCGTGGGAATAAAATTGGAAAGCAGCTTCAAGGGTATCTTAGCTGCATCTTGATTTCTAAAAAAGTTGTGTGAAAGTGAGCATTTGTGTGCATCTTGGGCGTTATCGACCGCAATGCCCTCTGTGAAGCCCTTTCGGTGACCACTTCCGCCACCCTCCACTGTCTTTCAAGATGGCGCTGAGCAGCGCAGCCAAAAGGAAGGAGGTGAAGAAATCCTCGTACTACGTATGGTTCCTGGGTGCCAAGGAAAGCCGTGGCCTACGCGGTGAAGAGTACATCCGGCCGGTGGTCTGCTACCTTACGGAGCGTGAAGCCGAGGTGGAGCCGCTCAAAGTGACGCTGCAAGTGAGCGGTAAGGGCCTGAAGATCATCCAGAACGGCAAGCCATGCGGCAAGGGTCGACCGGAAGTTACCAAGCACTTCATACCGGACCACGCCATCACTTGCGTTGTACAAGACGCACCTCCTAACGACGACGTGGTGGCTTGCATCCTTCTCATCTACAACCCAGTGTCCAAGTGTCCGGTGCACGTGCACGCTTACCGCTGCGACTCGGTGGAGACTGCGGCGATCCTGCGCCAACACCTACGTGCCCTGGTGGAGCGACCTGAGAACCAGCGCAAGTTTGGAGAGCTGGAGCGCCGCTTGGTGGCCAAGGGCCTGTTGCCCGGACCAAAACGACCAAGCTCCGAAGGGCGCAGCATCCGCACCGAGTCTGACTCAAGCGGCGGTGGTTCCGGCTCCGACCGCGACGCTTATGCCCTCGACGAGCGCATGTCCAACCTGTACGACTCTTTAGCCGCAGAGCTGCGGGAGAAGTTGAACAACAAGCGCAATCATGGCCCAATGCTGCTGCCGCCTCGTGACTACGACACAGCCCAGCGCAACAGTAGCGGCACGCCTCGCAAGTCAACACCGAAGGGTGGCCGCGATGCAGGGGGTGAGCCCGACTCAAGTGGCAAGTCGAGCGGCATTGGTTCTGATGAGGCACCCAGCTCGCCGACGCACGAGCGAGGCGTCGCCACACCGCCTAAGAAGCCGCTGCACGAGGAGAACAGCAGCGACGAGGAGTGGGAGCGGCACCGCGACCCACAGGCCAAGACAGAGCGTGACATGATCCTGGTGCAGTCTCCTGGAAGTCCACGCCACCGCCGTGCTCGTCGTTCGCCCTCGCCACCCTCCTCTATGCATCCGCCGTCGCCCAAGCTGCCGCAGTACCGCGAGCGTTATTATGAGGGCGAACGTCGCGAGCGGCGATCCGTTGCGGTGCCTGAAGACGGCGAGCGGCACCGCTTTCAACCGCCGCCTGATGACGAGCGGCATCGCTTTCAGGCACCGCAAGAGGAAGAGCGGCATCGCTTTCAGGCACCGCAAGAGGAAGAGCGGCAACGTGTGCCAGGAGTGAGGCGAAGTGCAACTATGGATGATGGGGAGCAGCGTCGCTTCTCAACACCGACGCAACGAGCCGAACCTCGCGAGGACGGCCGATACACAGCGGAGCGCCAGCGACTGCGCCGCTCCAAGAGCCGCGACGAGAAGGAGCTGCCAGCCAGCCCAGAACGCCAAATACGGCGCTCCAAAAGCCGCGACGAGAAGGACTATGAACCGTACGTTGCGGCACCAGTCCCTCACTCGCATTTGGTTCATAGCCGCAGTTTCGACCGGCTGGAGGAGTCCAGGCGCGGTGGCCAGAGCGCATACCGTCACCACGACAAGTCGCCCCCACCGCTGGTAAGCGCACCGCTGGACTATGGCGCTCCTTACCGGGATGGCTACGTGCCACCGTTACCGCGCATTCGCCGGCTGGACAGCGGTCAGTCATCCATGCCCAGCAGCAGCCATCACTCGGCTGCAGGGCCGCCACAGCGCTACCAGGAGATCCCGGACGAGAAGCGCTACCCGGGACTGGACCGTGAGACTGCTAGGGTACAGCACCATTACGTGGGGGTGTCAGCAGCCAAAGGGCGGGACTACGAGGGTCGTGGTAGTTATGGCCGCGAGCCCCAATGGGAACGGGAAAGGTATGAATACTCGGCAGCGCCCCCTGCCCGCGTACAAAGGCCGGCGTTTCCGTACGCCAAAACCTCGCCCGAGCGCCCCTTGGCAGATAAGGGCGCACAAAAGCGCTCCCCGGTAGAGATGACCAATGAGGACAAAAGATTCTACCGCTACAGTTCCTCGGATCCTGACTACCGTCCCAATGGACACCGGATGAGCGCAGCTGCCGGGTACCATTACTGAACTTTGACCTCCCAAACCCTCAAAACTTGACACTCCCTACCCCAGATACTCGTGGAAGCACTAGGACGCCTTCAGCGCAGAAAGCCTTTAAATGGACCAATAATCGTCAAGGTGCCACCCTGCGCTTTTCTACTGCCTGGTCTTGTGATAGCAAGCATAGCGACTTCACCAGTTACAAAAGAGAGACTATGCCAGTTATCGATAAAAGTCTTAAAAGATAATATATTTATTAGCTGTTAATTGAACTGGATTTAATTTCCCTTTAAGTACATAATTTCCAAAATAATCCTTATAACGAATTTTGATTTCATGACGTCAGTAACTAACGTTTGAAAAAATTACTTAAGTCAATAAAAAGTGATTTATGAGACATTTTCCTCTCAAAGATGAATCTGTTTTTTTATAAATATATACCAGGATAGTTTTTTTCTATTGTTTCTGGGGTTTTTATTTGTGAGAAAAACCCGGGGTCAACCAAAATTCGTCAGACATACCCGAGGTCAACCAAAATGAAACGAACCAAGTTGAAAATGTTCTCCAGGTACTAATAGGGGTACTCACGCACGTCGTAGATATTTGTAAATCTACGGTTGTAGATTTTTTGAGGTCAGCCGCGCATGCG
>JAQGCC010002930.1:0-16763 GCA_034698905.1 Xestoiulus laeticollis
ATATTATACGGACATTTTCGGTTAATTCTGCTGCCAGCACTTTTCCGTAATTTCAACGGAAATTTTTTTAACAGTGAATATCATTAAAGATCAGTATTGTACAGATAAATCAGTCAAGATCTGAATTGTGCAAATTGATATCAGTCAAGATCTATATAGTAAGGATTGATATCATAAAATATCTGTATTGTACAGATGGATATCAGTCAAGATCTATATTGTACGGATTAATATCAGTCAAGCTAACCACGTATATTTTACACAGTTCGATATCAGTCAAGATCTATATTTTACATTTATGTACATATATTACCATCAGTCAAAATCTTTAATTTACAGATTGATATCAGTTTCAATTTATGCTTGTACATTGGGTTCGATGAAAATCAGGAAATATGCCCACAGGCATCGCAATGAATTGCCATAAGACAAATTCTATGTTGTATTCATCCCATATCAGGCAAAATCTAGGATGGATAAAAACATCATATGTGACGATACGAAGCTACATTGTATTTATCTAACATACTCAATATTAAGGAAAGATCTTTAAACGATTTTTTTCCGAAAATGGATTTTATGAATATGTAGCTAAATGGATCGCTACCCATCAAGATCTTGGCAATAATAGACTCAATCGATGCAAAATGGACGCCAGATCAATACGAGATTCATATCCGGCCAGACCGATGCCCGGATCCCACCAGATGTGAACACAAATTGCAACAAGCACTTTAAACCTGGATCATAACACGCAAGACTTAAACTTGCACGTGGATAATGCTAAATCGTCGTTCATATATTAAAGAACACGATCTTAAAATCGATCTTCGGTTCCAAGACTTCTGTTTCCACCCTTGAAACCATCTCTCATGCTTGTTCGCAATGTTCCCCTTCGACATTTTTCTCCCAATCTCCCCTCTCTCTCTCCGTGTTGTTGTTATTTGTTACTACTGTAATCCGGCATCATTCTTCCAATAAATTCTTCTTCGTGTTTTCGCTAGGCTACGCTTCCGGTGGAACGGATCCGCGATCGAAACCGATCCTTGTCATGGATTTCAGGTAAGGCGCTCAAGAAAATTAGCTTCCGAATTGCATTTCTTTTTCTTCTTCTCCAGAACAACGAAAGGGGACTTGCAATTTACCTCTACGGTACATATTAAATGAGAAATAATATGTCTCAAATGACGTTTTGAACGCCACCATCTCAGGAGGACTTAAAAATCTTGTTCTAAGATGAAACAGTTGAAGAATGACACTATAAACCCACGTTTTAGTCAAAAGCATTTGTGATCATGGATAATGTCATCACCAGTTTATTGTTATCGGAATCACCAAGTCCCGAACACTCATATTAAAATACATTGCAAAATAATCGCTTATTGTTATCGACATTTCGCTTATTGTTATCGCTATGCCCCATGGGTTTGGTTGAGTTTAGAGCACAAAGTATTTCGTACGAGGAATAGAGATTGCCAATGGCAAACCATTAGGACCACACAAAAAAGTTGTGCTATTTGCAGGGTCAGCTAAAGGGATGACAAAGCTAAAGTTACTACCAATTCCAGGGTCAGCGCTATATAGAGGTTTGCTATTTATAGGTTTTAGTGTATGAATATTGCAGATTCATTAACATGCACATTTATGTGCAATGGTGTTTTTTTCTTGTTATTCACATATTAGAATCGCTAATGGCTAAACACCATTACAACCTTAGACACATTTGATTTTTTTAAATTTAAATGAGCCTAGGCTATCTTTTTATCTGAGAAAATAACACTAATGGTCCAGTAAAAAGTTTAAACCATTAAAATACCTGGTACAGCATTTGAAAAATAGATTAGGACAGCATAGTGTTGGGGAAAATATTAAAAACAAGAAGGCAGTTACATTGATATGTTGCCAACTTGTTCTAATAAATAATTGTATGCGGTATACAAGTTATGGTAGACATGTTTAGCTATTTTTTAAAAAAAATATGAACAGTTTTCCTACCTTTCCTATCTCTGGCCGGTGTTGTTCGCTATTTACAGATGAAAGATGAGCTTTGATGGTGCACATAAAATGTTCTTTATACATGGATACAGAATTTCAAAATCGGATTTCAGTCATCGATCTCAGGCGCACGTCTATAAATTGAATAATAAAAGCGTTATCAGGCATCAAATTTATGAAAGAGCATCGTCGAATGTGCTTAGCATAATGGAATGCTCAGTGGTTGACATCAATTATCGGGCGGTTAAGCAACGATTAAATCATCTGAGCTAGGCTTTCCTCTCCACTGATTCTTAATGCTTTTCAGTTAATGAATACGGACACTTTCGAAAAATAATGTCCTGGTTTTTTTTCATATTGTGAAATAAAGGGAGGCTAAACTTAACTTTTTAACAATTTTTTATAAAACATTTTGAGCTTATTTTTTTGTAGAAATTGCGCTGAATATTATTTTAGTTTGGATATATATTAAGTAATTTAAAACTTATTTTTAAACTATGAATGCGGGATTAAACTTATATCTGAAATTATTCATTTTCAATGCATGATTTAGAACATGCGTTAAAAGCGTTTAAAGCGATATTCAACTAGGATTCAATATAAATTCTCGAACTACAAAATGAGATTATATAAAATCAATCCCATTCAGCAAATAGTCCAAATTCGTTATATCCTGTAAAATTCGTTGTATGCGAATTACGAGATGTAAAAATGGGTTACATCCGTTTTTCGGTTCTCTCGCTAAGTGCCTGGATGAAATACCGGTTACAGAAGATGTACGCGTTGTTATTGCCCCGTCAGTTTCTCGTGTCGTAATGTATTCTCGGCTACATTTTTAACTGCCATAACGCATTATTTGTCCGTTGAAAAGTGGGGGTAAAGGGGGATAATGAGGAGGGAGAGATAAAGGAACCTTCATTTCGTGCACATTTCTCATTCATCTCCTCATTTTTCCACAGTTTTCATCATGCTGTGAATTTTTTTACATGCGTTGCTTCGGCATTCCATCATCCCTACCCTCACTTTTTTACCCCCTTATACTCCCTCATCCCACCCTCCTCGACCAAATATTATAAGTGCGGCAAAGCGAGCATTTTTCACTTTCACTTCAGCCTATCGAAATGATGAATCACTCGAGATCTGCTCGCCTGCTTTTGTGGCATGATGAGCGTCAGTCTGATGGAATGCTCGAGGGACATTCATAAAATACAATTATATACATTATAAAACACACAGGCGCAGCAGACGGCAAATGTCGGCCCTCGAGCTAAAATAGCTTTTGATAATATAATTTGGTACAAAAACTAAAATTTGAGCACCAAATGCAATAGGAAAATCTTATTTAGTGAGATCCATGTCACGGTATTTTTAAATTTGTCTTTTCCAAATGGCGAAATTTAATTTCATCCTTATCTTCTCAAAAAATATGAAAGGCAGTTTATTTACAGAAAAATTTCACGAATTTCAAGGCTTATTCCTACCCAAGACCAATAGCCCAAGCGAAGGATAAAGGACATAAAACAAACATGTATGGATAAAATATGTTTATATATACAAAATGCGTGGAATTTCAGAAACTCGTGAAATTTTGAAGATACGATTCCTGGAAAAAAAAGGCAACATTTTTGAATATACACGCATGGTACTAAGCTAACAGTACAACCAAAGCTGGTGATAAAAAGGCGAAATTTTAGGCGTTGTATAATAGAATTTCATCTATAACAAAATTCCTTGTAAACACGGAGGCTTATGTTTGAATATAAAACAATAAATTGATAGACCCCAAAATTTCAGAAATTTTTTAGGTTGTGGAGAAAAAAAAATACATGTACGTCAAAATTGAACATTCATTGATTCCCATTTGCAAAATTGTAGTATTGTAAATAAAGGATTTTTATTATATCTTCCTGAAAAAACTATTTTGGAATGTCATTTCACACTTTTCCATTTGCCAACACCTAGAAGAGGGGCATTTTGCCTCACATTTTTTTAAATTTGCAAAAATAAAAAATACTTACATGTACATACATTTCCACGTTCTGAACGTTAATTGAAATCGTACAGATATCGCACGATATCAAAATCGACAGTTCTGCAACACGAAAAAAAAACGAAAGATTAAAAGAAGCTTAATGTGGATAACGTGACAAATAATGCATACCGACAAACCTTGCAATTGGCCTGATGAAATCCAGCGATATCACGCACTTGTACTTCGGCATGTCCAGCGTCGTCTCACGACCGATTTGCGATAGTAAGTGCAACGAAACTAACGATGCAATCTACAATTTAACAACAAAAATATTTTTGTACAGTTTAATGTTATGATTAAGATTGAATGAAATTCCAAATCATCACCGTACCTTATGGAATTTGGTTAGAAAAGTCAATTTGGTCCGATAGTCAAAATACAAATGCAAGAGACCAACCTGGGAGTAAATGCGGGCAGTCGGCTCCACTTTATCCTCGACGATGGAATAAAAAATGGCCAGAAGACGGTCAAGCGTGAATGGTTTGGGACCCAGCAAGTGGTTAGAAACCTGGAGAAATTTAGGGCAGAAAACTGTTAGCAACAAAATCTATTACAGTAAACAAAGCGTAATATGAAGCAAATGCTTCAAATGGTTCTCGTTTTGCCGTAGACGTTATATCATTAGAAAGCAAGCTAAAAATGCAGGGATTCAGTTTTGCTCGCAGATTAGTGATTTCTGCACAAACACCTGCTTGATTCCTCGAAGAATTTGGTGTGAAGATTAAACCCTAAAAATAAGAAAGCGATTCTTACTTTCATGTTCCGTTTCATGCTGCTCAACTTTGCCCTTTTTCCAACTTTTTCGTGTTTCTGAATAAGAAAACAACTTTGGTAAGATTAAGAAGAAAAATGTTTTCCCTGAGTGCTCGAGTGCTATAATCAAATTTCGACTAACCTTTACAAAGAACCTTCTGTCCATTTTGGCAGGATTGTACGAGGCCAGATATGCTGCGATCAGAAGGAATTTAGAATAGAATGGCAACTCGAGGGTCAGGCGACTGGATACAAGCGGTGCGGCAGAGCCATCTTTCTCCACCAGGGATTCTCTCAAATAAACGTTATGTAATGAACGCTTCAGCAGTGGCTCGATGTTCTTCCATAGGATCTTCGTGTCGCCTTCTTTGGCATCTCCATTGACGATGGGGTCAACGTATTTCGGAAAATTCTGCCTGGCCTGGTATCAATTTGCAAATGAACACATTATTTGCAACCATTTCGAATTTGCATTATTGGGGGTACCAGATGGACTGAAAGCTATTCAATGCAACAGTCCTTGAATACAGCTACTACGACGACTTACCAGATATCGAATTTCTGGCAAACTACGACAAACCAAGTAGAAAACACTAAGCACAAGTTGAATGTAATTTGTGTAAAATGGCAACGAGTAATTTGTTGGGAAATCCATCGAAAGAATACTGCACAAGTCATCTGCAATAAACGAAATAGAGCATTTTGAGAAAACGTCACAAATTGGTGAAATTCCAACCAAAAACAGAGTTTGCCTCACCTTTCGTATAACTTGGAAAGTGGATGGCATGGGGCTCGTGCATCCCGGAAGCAATACGGAATTTTTCCCAAACTATTTCACTGATTAAAATCACGCAAACATTCATTTGAATCTAGAATAAGCAAAGATAATAAGTTTAAATTTTTTTATTAAAATCTAGAACTTTACACCATTTTCCCTAGAAGCATTCCAATTCAGAAACTACACAAATTTTAATAGATATTTTGCTCTTATGAATATTCTTACCAGCTCTTGCAGCCGCAAAAATGCGGGCAAAATATTTCCACCCATTTCACGAAGTCGTTCAGCCTTATCTAAAACCTGAAATGGAACAAAAGCTTATATATATCGAACACTAAAGTCGCTATGGTATAGATTGAGCATAGTTTTGAATTGCATCTCGAGAATGGCAAACTTACAATATAAACGGTCTCCTTTTCAGCTTGTTGCAACTCAATAGCTTGTTTCAGGTGATATACGAAATCGTTGAAATTATCACAATTAGCAAAGTTAGAATAATCGTTCTCAGGCCCAGGATTAGTCTTAGAGACGCGATTTAGGATCAGCTCGAACAGCAGGCGAGGTGAATAACACTCTACGCAATTCAGAACAGCATGGTGTACCTAAAAATAAAATTGTTTCAAATTATGAAGCTATAAATGCTTGAAATTGGCTAATAAATCTTATCCGTTATGCTTTAATAAAGGTTAACCATTAAACTTAAGACGTGCGAAACTTTTCGGGTAAGTTTAAGTACCCCTAATGACAAGTGAAACTGCTATAAATCTTTACCTCCAACGACTGCAGTATGGAAGTCACAACTGTGGATTTTCCTGTTCCCGAATGGCCATAAATAAAAAAGCTCTGGCATGGCACATGTTTTGGCTAAAATATACAAATAAATGCAGTTAACAGCCGGTCATGAGCAGACACGCGAACAAACAGATTTGAATTAGCGAGCTGAAAGAGGTTCATCTGCATATATCAGGATACATAGCAAACGTACAATATGAAGCAACAAGTATAGGTGTTCAGTGGCAGCTTCCTGATGTCGATATTTGCAACAACGTCGTATATCAAAAAAAGTTTTGCATTCGACATTGCACTGTAACAATGCTTCTCTCTCAAATTACACCGCACTGTCACGGTGCTATACTTTCTCAACTTCAACCGCAATTCCGTGTGGAACAGATTTTTTTGTGGCAACGAGACATTGAAGTCGACCCAGTCGACGGAATCGTGTTTTTGTGATTTTGAAATGGTTGCATTTGCAATTGATATTACAATATCAAGAGAAAGAGCAATAACACCCTGCTTGTTGGGAAATTAAATGTCAAGCGTATTAGAATTAAGGATTCACCATGCGAAGTGTACGTATAGTGAAGTTATTTTTTTGCGAGAACCATACTATGTGCAGCTACTTTAGGTAAGCTAGTGAGTCTTGTAATTTATTCATCACCATCAAAAAGACGTCCCAAGTGCATTATTTCAGTAACCAAAACAGTTACATAATAGCAATAGGATAACACATTAACAGCTAGTGTGAAATTACTTAAGGGGGCGATCCCCACTATGATCCCCAAATGGTTAAGATGGGGCCGAATTTCGAGCTGTTGTTTTTCCCTTTTGCTTTCACAGCTCGAAATTCGGCCCCATCTTAACCATTTGGGGATATAGTGGGGATCGCCCCCTTAAAAATGCTTCTTGTCCATTACAGGCATTGTGCAACATGTGAAAGATTGAACTAATTTTACCTGGCCAAACAACTTCAATAAAAGGTCGATCTGTGTCTTTCGGCATGGTAGCTTTTCATAAAGGTCTTCAGTTTTCGATTTTGAGTCACCCATAACTGAATTTCTGGTGAGAAATTAAAGAAATCGTCAATAAATCAGATGCTTACTCAAAATGTCACATTTGGAATTTTCGGAAAAAGCAAGAATCAGTGTGTCCAAATAACCATCTACTTTATCCCTATTATTTTTCCCCAACGGATAAATTCAACAAATTAAAAAATGTTATGTTATCCTAACCCAATACTCTATAGGAGGAAATCCCGTGCGGCAGGTGAAACGGCTACACAATATCCCTACGCCTCCTAATTTACTTCATTTCCAACAAATTCACTTCCAAAATATAATTAAAATATTATTTTAGTAATCAGTAAAAGAGGACTTTGTTTTCCAAGAAGTTTTCAATCAAATATTCAATCAAATATAAGAACAATCAAATCTTTTGAATACTTGGAAAGCAATTTGATGTAAAGGTAGAATAGAGCCACACTGCCATGAAAGGCGCCAAAATTCAAAATAATTACAATGAGTTTTTTTATTTTATTTTGCAATTTCGCAAATTTATGACGATTATAATATACAGATACATTGGGCTGCTTTTAATAACATTTAGGTTATCTGCCCGTTAGTAAATAACGCATGTAAAAAAGCAAGAAATTACTAACTTCAATTTCTGCCATGTTCTAATGTTCCATGTATTTTTTTAAAACACCATCATTCAGCTTCCGGTTTCTTTAATCTTGTCGTACTTTTCATGTCGGACTGCTCTTTAAATAAAAAACACCTGAAATAAAGAAATAATTGACTTTATACGTTTGTATATATTAGGGAGATTGCGCTGCATAGCGTAAAACGATACGTTATCGACAGCACTGCATTTTAGCATACTGTTAACACTATCGACGTCATGTCACGCATGAGTCGTTAACGCACAATCCCCCTAATATAAAGCAGTTTTTGCATGTAAACTTCTCGTACAACATTGCATGGTCTTGCATGCACAACTCATTTTTTTTTTTTTTTAAACTCGCATTTTATTTAAAAGTTGCTGTTCACTCCCTTTGAATACGTAATAAACTATCGATGCAAACTATTGTATTGTTTGCATTACATGGAAATCATTTTAAGACTATTTCCTTATCGATTTCAATGTAATATAATGCAGCCTACAGAATGTTTTGGTACGCTACATAAAAATACTTTTCCCCAGAGTGTCATTTACCTGCATTATTTATGCTCGATGAATTGCTACCGATAACACGTATTCAATTTAGTTACTGATACAATCAGAGCGTTTAATGTAAACAAAACATTATTTTTTCCTAGGTGAATTTCTCACAATCAGTTATGGCGTCTTCATTGTACCATCTCGCGGATTTGTGGTTTTAAAAAAGCACTATTTATCATGCGTTAAAAACGAAAAAAATCGCAAATTAGCATACCCCGAAATCACTACAATAAGTAATAATAATTTTTCTATAGACACAGTTGTAGGAAACGTTGTTTACATTTACTATACATGTAGCTTTTTTTTTTAAGTGTGATTACATCGTATTAGAATGCAATTTCCACTTCACAGTTCATGGTATATGTCTTAAACTTACTGTTAAGGTAATAATAAGATTGTAAGATCTTAAGATAATACTCTTAAAATAAGACTAAGATCTTGGACTAAGATATCCAATAATCCTGTGTAAGAAGGTTGGGTTCGACGCCTTTATTTCTGTGTTTTTGTTTCACATTTTTAAAATCATACATGCTTTTTCACATAAAAATTAGGAATGGTCTTCTGAAGGAAATAATTGCTTTTTTGAAATTGGCTACATCCATATCAGATTAGATAAAAATTTCTTTTCCATGTATAAGACATTTATAAGACTGACTAGGGAGCTCCCACAAATATAGAAGGTTTAACTTTTCTGATAAATACCAGTTTTTTAAAATAATTTTCACCGACTATCCCGACACCTGCAGATTAAAAAAATATGATAATATGTCTATAGCAACTTCTTGTCTTGTTTCTTAAAAATACCATTTTCGAACACAATTCACAATGCGCACTAAACAGTCACTTAAAAAACTAAACTAATTAAAATTAATTTTGTAGTTAGTAGGTTAGAGTATTTTGGGTTAGCAAATAATTGTGTGAGCAGACAAAAAATTCGTTTCCAGTTAAAAAACGTGTAAAAACAGATGTAATTTTTTGATAACCTAAAATAATGTTAAAAAGTCAAAATAGGAATTCCCCATTTGTATGGATGCAGTAATGCTGGGATGAAAAGTGGAATATTTACATGTATGTTGAATTATATTCGAAAAATTATTTTTGGGGAAAAAAGAAAAGAAGTTGCTAGATATATTGTCATATTTTTTAATTTCCAAGTGTCAGGATCGTCAGGGAAAATTATTTTAAAAACTGGCATAAAAAGTCAGGAAAGTTGAACATTCCAAATGTATGGGAACTCCGTATAGTCTGCCTTATAAATGGGAAAAGAACCATTGCATTTCCAAACCTGTGGGAACTCTGGACTAAGACATTTTCATTTTGTTAAAAGTATCTTAAGAAGTAAGACAAATATTAGCAATTGTCTAAAGACACTTTTTTGGTACTATAGAATCTTATCCACCCTTCGATGTTAACCGCCGATTAAACTTGGTGCAACAGGGCATAGATATTTTACAGGCTCTCAATGGACATTGGGTGCAAAACAGGTAACAGGTAGGGAGGCACAAAAGGTGGACCGCCCTCGGAATGCCGTTCCAGCAGGTTGGCCACCGAATGGGGTCGTCGTGACGTCACTACCGAAAACCGTACCTCCACCTTTTCTACCTGTTTTACCCTCACCCAGCCAAAGAGAGGTCCGACAACACGGCCATCCCAACCAGTTTGGCAGGAAATCGCAGGTCGGCCATATTTGCTGGTCGAAAACCACATCTTCAAAACTTTGGCCAAGGTCTCTTCAGCATGTGTTTTTGCGACCCCCGGTGAATCCAAGACTCTCCTGCCGCGCCTTTGAACCTCCGCACCGCGAGTGATATTCCCCTGTACCGGACACTTTGACCAAGATGAGTGGCCTGGACGGTCCCTACTCAGACACGGCACACCTGTATGCCACCAGCTACGTGCGCAATTCGAAGGCCATAGGTGTGTTATGGGGCATTTTCACCATCTGCTTCGCCATCATCAACGTTGTGGTTTTCGTGCAGCCCCAGTGGCTGGGTGACACGGCGGCCAGCAGAGGTTCCGGTCATTTCGGCCTTTGGAAAAGTTGCCACCTGGTGCGTGACCAACATGACATGCTGTGCTCCGGACGTCTGGATGACTTCTCCTCCATCCCTTCTGCAGCCTTCCGTGCTGCCACTGTCTTCGTCGGACTTTCCGTCATCTTCGTCCTGCTGTGCATCTGCTGCCTGTTGCTTTTCTTTTTCTTCCAGGCCTCCACTGTCTTCCACATCTGCGGTTGGACGCAGGTCCTATCCGGTAAGTCAGGATGCATGGGAATGGGTTTCTAACCCACACTGCATGTAGGTTGCTCACCTGTCTTGTAAGACTTATGAATCGTTCTGTAAACTATCACTCGCACTGGGAGAGTATGATCACTCCATATGAGTTTTCACTCGCCCTGTATATATGTCCTGCATGGGTTTTATGTCGCCCTGTTTGAGTTTTGACTCGCCCTGTATGAATTTTGAATACCTTTGTGAAGAGTTTTGACTTGGCCCTATTAGTTTTGGCTACCCAGCATGGATTTTGTATCACTTTTTACGAGTTCTGATCAGCTTAATGAAATTGACTCACCCTGTATTGGAAATTTTGACTCACCCTGTATTGGAAATTTTGATTCTTCAAGAATATTTGAATCCAGCGAATTTCTATTAAAGACGGATGAGTCACTAAAAGAATTCTGACAAGTTCTTTTAAAAATTTTAGTGATCATTAAGATGTTTAGCTAGCCATGAAAGACAATTTTGAATTGACTTTTACAGTTTTCGTATCACCCTGTAACATGTTCTCATGCCCTGTCGTTACATGTTTTAAGTTTGCACACTTCAGACTCATCTAAAAGTCGTCTTACAAAATGCATGACAAGTTTAGTTGCTTTCAAATATCCAAAATTCAATACAAATCAATTCAGAGCCCTAATGTAATGTCATAATACAGTGCAATCTCGATAAACCGACACCATATGAGACCAAGCACTCAAAAAAACAACGGATTAGCAAAATAGATTGGGGATACATGTATACTGATGGTATATGTATTCTTACCTTAATTATTGCATATTGTTTGATTTGAGCATTCAAAATTCAATATATAAAATTCATATATATATATATATATATATATATATATATATGAATCCAAATGTATGTTTATACATGTACATGTGTATATATAGTATATAGTGCATTTCATAGTTTGTGCAGGACAAAGTTTTTGAAGTTGCAATTCCAAGGGAAAAAAAGAATATTGTACATGATACAATACTGTATACAATATTGTATACAGTAAACCCTATTAACATTTGCATTATATAAAAAAGGATTATCGAAATTTGACCACTGTGAATTTCTATTTAAGAATCACACGACTGCCTATTAAACTGATCATTTTGTTGCAACAGGTCATTATAGGGAAATCACTTTCGCCTAAATTGCCCCCAATTCAAGTGTGTCCGGGGCATTATCGATATCGTACACCCCCAATTCGCCGCCATTTTAAACGCGTTTACCATGATTAGACAAACAGAACGAATTAACGGTCAGAAAATTTCTCGCACTTAATTTCCCCAATTACAGTTTTTCGTGTGAACTGAAACAGACCGAAAAACCCAATTCACCAGAAATGCCTAAAAAGCCTAGAATATTTAAGCGCGGGCGTACCATCTCGTGGGTGGAGGTAGGGGGCGCTGCAACTTAAGGCTTTGGGATGTAACAATGTGATTAGATACACCTTTTTTTTAAAAAATGAAGGTAACATTTCAAAATCAAATTCGCCATGAAGCAGGTTCACACGCGTTTCAACATCATCACAATAGTCAATAAAACCCGGGATTACACGTTTCAGGCGTTCGCTCTTGAACTAATCGGGACTAATTAAACTTAGGCTTTCGTATAATCCTTATGCTCACTTGTTACTAATTAACATAGCGTGCGCTGCGAATTACATCTTACCCGTCTTATAAAAAAAAACAATTTTGCGTTATCATCAACAATTAAAAACAACCTCAAAAGAACTAACACATTTATCCTCGAAGTTTGGTTTTAAATGTATATTTCTACATTTGCACTATACCTGTATTTTTCGTTGTTCAATATGGCACATTTTAATTGCCATGGTAAAATCCCATACTAAAAATGGAATTCAAAGTCAGTAAAAATACTACAACACATCATCTTGTGGTTGAGAATACATGTATAATAAAAGATCCTTTACTTTAAACCTTATTTTTTATCGTTTTCATCAACTATAATTTAAAAACCATAAATATTTTAACGGAATTTAACTTCTTATCAGCATACTAAAAATCGAATTTTTAGCATGACGCATTCCGACGACACAAAAAACAAACGAAATAACCTACATGTATATTAAATTTCAAAATTTTTTTAAAGAAAATTATGATGCTGATAATAGAGGGATTAAGCACGCCTCCCTTAATGCTCCGTCAAATGATTTTCCTTAACGAGAACGCATTGGAAAAACATACAGTGCTGTCAATGTGGTTAGCATTAAGGGAGCATTAAGGGAGGCGTGCTCAATCCCTCTAATGATAAAAAATAAGGTTTAAAGTAAAGAAGATATCCAATTTTGTAGCAAAATTGTTTGCATTAAATTCTCTTTATTAGTCCGCATGCGTGAGTATGTCCGGCACATTTGTCCATTGGAAGTTTTAGCCTATATACATGTATAATGAATATACAATATACATGTATAGGCTCGTATAGCCAGTAGGCCCTAGCTCTTAAGCATTCATCAGGTGCGGGAATATCCAAGACTACAGTTATTTATTCAAATTTTAACTAATACATGCATAACATTGATAATGTGATTTTTTTATAAAGTGGATAAAATGCGTGACCAAGCCAAATTAAAACATATGTTGATAAACAAGTTTTTGTCAAACCGAAATTTAAAAAAAAGAAGGGTGTAATGATATGACCACTCAACACGTGATGTAAATGAAGCGTCATATATAACGATGTTGAGGATGCATGTCACTCGCTTATGTACGTGCACAAGCTATAAGCAATTTAACAATTTGTCCGATTTAATATATTTCGTATAATATGCAAAATAATGTGACCGTGGCTTACATACATGTACATTATATTGTCATTTAAAAATGTCTCAAGAATGCTCTACATTTGCTTGTTTATTAACCTTTCAAGAAATGCGGATTTTCACGAGCAATGAATTATTTACATCGTGTTATTTTGAAATGGTTAGCTTTTATAAAATACCAGGTGATGGGATGCGAAGAATGGGTTTAAAAGGTGAGGTATATGAATCATTTATTAACCCATCGAATGCATGAAAAATACCTATTTTTCATTGTCATAAAAAATCGGACAGGATTTTCCGTGAATTTTAAGTGGCCCTGTGGAGCCTCAATTTGAAAGAAAATCATCGTTGATTAAGATACGTTAACACTGACCTAGAAAAAGTCGATGATGCGAAACGAACTTAATTCAACATAATGAATAAATCCATACATTATTCCTTATAAGTTTTAGCCACGCTTTTCCTTATACCGCATTTAAACGTATAGTATAAGATAAACCTATAATTATATAGAGATTTAGGAATAGCGTATACAAAAAAGTGTAATTTTAGAAAGTTCAAAATTTATATGCTTAAATTGAGTGTTGGAAACTCAATTTGAATTTTAGTTGTTATTTAAAAGAAGTCAATATATGGGAATGTTAAAATTTAGTTAATAAGTATAGTGTTGGAAGCTAAACGAAGTTTTAAAACTTTATTTAAAAAAAAAATAATAATAATGATTGGAAATTCATAATTTAATAGGAAGTTTAAAATGTAGTGCAAAAGTTGAGTGTTAGAAGCTCAATTTAATTTTGAAATTTTATTTGAAAAAATTATTGGATGATCATAGTTTAATAGGAATATTAGGAAGTTCAATATTTAGTTCAAAAGTTGAATATTGGAAGCTTAATGTAACCTTAAAACCTATATTTATCAAATGCATTCTTATTTATTTTTAAAATGATATTCCTCACACAATTTTTTTAAAACATATACGAGCTCGTACAACTTACATAAAGTTGAATTTTATAAATTGTAATTTCACAGAAATGCTATTTATTTTTAACTCCAATCTTTGAAAAACTACTTTTCCTCATGAACAAAAATAAAAATTGTGTTTGTTAAGCATTTACGAATGTTAACTGTTTATTTGTACGCTCCAGAGCTGCTACCTTGCAATTCCTTACAAATAAAATTGCTTTTGAGACAAATTAGACGTTATTTTTCACAATTTTTCATTCGGACAATTTTAATAATATTCGAAACATGTGTGCGTTGCTGGAACCCTTAATTTCGAGTCGCTGAAAACTATCCTATTGTTAGAAGGAGGTCAAAATAGGCGTCGAAAATAGGCAAAAGAAATGAGCACATAAACATTTAACACGTAGATATCTTTACAAATGCCCACATACCTTCAAGTTCATGCAAAGTTGGACTGCGCATTATTCGCAAAAAATATTTTTTTCATGTTAAGCTTAATGCACGGAGAAAAATGTGTTTTTTGTCTCACAGTGCATAATAGTTTTGGACGCAATTTTGCTAAAAAAACGAAAAAAAACTTCGTTAATTTCACGCATTGCGTGACATAGGGGAGTAATAAACTCATTTGCATATACATGACGAGTCATAAGCATTATGTTCCCAAACATAATTACATTTAAAAATGTATTAGGATTTAAAATTATAATTCGTCTCTTTAATTATGATGAAGAGTAAAATATAATAACAAGCAGTATTATTTCCCAGATTGTTATAAAATATAACCTCTAAATAGATTTACTGATCACTTGTATCTTGAATGTGGTACATAAAGTCATTAATTCAAAAAAAAATATTAAAAAATTGGTTACAGTAGTTCTCGTAAGACCCGGGTGTTTATCACTACAATTGTGTGGGTTTCATCTCGATAAAATATTTTAATCGAAAGTTGTCATCTTGGCCCACTGACATAATGAATAAGAAACTGATTTAGGCCGTTCGTAATCAGATAGGAGTAAGGCCACTAGGTGGGACGCCCGATGCATCGCACCAATAACAACAACAACAACAACTATCCAGCTGAATCTTGTCCCATTTCCGAACAATTAAACAATTAAAAATCTAAATTTTGGATACAAAAGCCCCTGCCTGGGCGAGTCTCGTGGTTTAATACTCGAATGGCATTGCAACAGTCAGCGACCTCAACAGTTCATACTATAGAGAGCCTATATAGGCTCTTAAGTTCATGCAAACATTGAGCGCCATCTATTGACTAGTATCGGAGAATTTATTGATAGCTGTGGTTTTTAAATTGGATAAAATCAGATTTTGTTGAAAAAAAAATAGTTAAAATCTACAATAGATGAAAACAAATGCATGCCATGAAGAGACCAATATTGAACACCAGTAAGAAAATGTTTGCCAAATGCTGGAGATCTTATACATGTACTAGCTTTTTATATATTAGGCTTCTTATATATATGCTAGCTGCTTGCGCATTTTTTTTGTGCAGTATTTTGAGCACCTATTAAATAACTTTTAAAATCAATTCTTAAAATCAATAAAATAACGCCATTTTCAATTTATTTCGATTACTAAAGAAGATGTATTCACATGAAGGTATTTTACTGCTAGTTTTAAACAAGTGAAATCTCAGCTTCTAAAATAATGTTAATAAATACTTAATAAAGTATGGCAGGCCAGTATTAATCTTCGATTACGTTAACCGGTGTTGAGTTTAACCAGCCTAAATTAGTCCCTCAAACTGCATATTCAAAACGTGTAACCTTATTCGAAGCGTACATAGAAGGTACATTAGCCTAAATAATGTACTAGTATATTAAGTTGAAATGCAGAATGTCAGATTAATATCTAATACCTAAAAAATACCTCAGAAACCGTTTTAAACCACGGTTGGTTGGACATTATGTCCTATCGTTAAGTTAAATTCTCACTGATAACCTCCCTTACCTGCAGGATCGATGTACAGTATATTTTATGTGAAAATAATTATTGTGTATGTTTATAGAGTGAGAAACAAGAAGTACCCTTTTTTGTTGAATAAAATTTGCATTAATTCTCGCGGGTAAAAAACCCCCTACTAAAGCGGTTTTGGTGCAACTCGCCCAAAAAAACTCACCCAAAAAAAATTCACCCAAAAAAACTCGCCCAAAAGTAACTTACCCAAAT
>JAQGCC010002931.1:0-16762 GCA_034698905.1 Xestoiulus laeticollis
GAGTGCGCACTCACCGATTCTCACCGATTTCATGCGCACTCCCCGATTTCTGTCGCAAAAACGCGTAGTGAAAATACGGCATGAAATGGAAATAATCGGCATGGGCGCATGCGCATCATGTTTTTAGCACACAAGAAAAACGCGATGCGCATGCGCCCACGCCGATTATTTCCGTTTTCAGTTGAAAATAGGCGTAGTGAGAATCCGGCATTACAGTGTAGTCAACATCTGCTGACCAGTACTAACAATTAAAGATTGTGCATGTCCAAAGAAATTTAACCCCAAACGTCAATTCATACTTCCGTACCCACAATTGATCGAAACGGCCCCAGAGCCTTCTCTACAGCTACAGCACGATCTGTACCCTCTCCGTTGTACCCTGCACTCGCCATTTAAACCAGGCTCTTCCACTGCACGTGCATTTTTCAGAAAACATGCTTCTGGCCGATGACATCCACGAGTACCATTTCGTATCTCAGGGTAAGACAAACATCCCCGGTGTTGATGACGCGGAGGAAATGGACCTTACCGATGTGAGTAAATGTTCCCAGGAAGGTCATGTCCCAGACCTTCGTCCCCCCCCCTCGTCCTTCTGAACCTCCAATCGAGCCTCTTCGTGTATCTAGCCCTGTGCCGTACTTAGACCGCGTCCTGTTTCGTCTGCTAGTACACCCGCCATCTTGGATGTCCCTATTACGTCGTATCTCGTCCGACTTGCCCTGCTCACTCGTCCTGTTTTCGCCCAGTGAAAGTCTTTTTCTTGGTCCTAAACTTGACCACGTCCATCCCGTTCCAAAGGAATGCGTCATATCCCAGTAGTTCCCTGCCTATACAAAAAAAAATGTCTCAAGAATTCTGCAGGCTTCACCTACTGTAGCTGATCGTCTGCAGAATTATAGACTTTTTCTGTAAGAATCAAGTATGTTCTGCAGAATTATGGTGGAAAATAGTATCCCATGTTTTCTGTTTTAAGAATTCTGCATAGTAGTTTCTGCAGAAAATACACTGCGATATTTTTTTCTGCACAATTTTTGTATGGGTGCTCCTTAGTACGACCATTGCCAACACAACTTTTTTTTACCATTCTTCTGACATCATAATTAGCTCCCATTTTGCCCTCCTTCCTTGATCCTGGTTCCCACTATGTTGTGAGGTCACAGTGCTCGTTCTAGTTCTAAGTCTACACAATGGCAAACATGCCTGCCGACGACCATCAGTAATGACATGCCTAAACCAGATTTGTGTTCCGTTCCTGATTGTTAGTTCGTTGCCTGCCCCGTTTCAGAAAGATTGCTCCTCGATAACGACATCCACACCTATCATTTCGTGTCCCAGGGTAAGACCAAGATTGAAGGATTGGATGATGGCGAGGAATTAGACGTTACAGACGTGAGTTGGGCCACTTTACTTCTTTCTAAAGTGGAGGAAACAATGCCGGCCACTCAATTTCGCAGTCCTGTGGTTCAGAATTGAAAACTTAAAGAGCTTAAGCACAAACTTGTAGTACCAAAGATAGTACATAAATCCAAAAGCACAATTAAAATCGCTTAACAAATAAGGAAGTTATAAGGAAAAGTAATGCTGTGACGTCATTCGATCAGTCGAATCGGACACACGTTAACGATCGACTTCAGGGGTTTTCGGTCCAGATACGCCTTCCAGGGTGTCTAACTGACTGTAGTAATATGAACAATTCAACAACAGTGGTTAAACTATAAAAAAACTTTACCACAATTGAATAACATTCAAAAATGCTGAAGATATGATAAACGTATTGAACAAAATACTTGCACCGGTGCTCCGAAGATGGACCACGATCTAAATTATATTATTTCATTTGTTTCAAAAGTTGTCATAATTTTCTGTTTTATTAATTCTCCAAATTATGACAACTTTAATGAGAAGATTTTGATATTATGTTTTGGTTCTCGGTAATCTTGTAGAATCTGCAAGCTCTTTAAGTTAAACAATCTGAAAGAAAGTATGAGTGCAAAACTTTCTCAAAATTCTATAAAATGACTTAATTGTAAAAATAATTATATCATAAAGACTAGAAAAAATTCAAAAAATGTGCCAAATCATTGACAACAGACAAGGCGTTGTGCCGAGTAAGTACAAAAATTGCCCTTCTAGTGCCCTCTGACCTCGAAAACCAACATTTCTGTTTGAACCCTTATATTCGTAGCACGCATGGAATTTTCCTCTAAATTTTCACCAATGTCTTGTTGTGGTCAAGTTATAAGATTGTCCTGAATCTCATCCCGTGTCCACTATTGTCCAGTCCACGATTATTGCACATATCCAAACCTCTTTCGTCTGTCGACATGTTTCCTTACTCTTTCACTCGTAGTTTATGTTGTGTTATGATACTTTATTTGAAATTTGTTGCAAACTCAAAGTAGAATTTGAACATTTTTCCAAAAATATGCGAAGAAGCTGAAAATCTAAGTAATAACAGAGAATTCCATCTCGTTAAAAATATTTTAAATAAAATGTCATAAGCTGAACATTTTTTGTTTGTGTTTGTATTGAAACAATTCCAAAGAAATTATTTTATTAACTCATTTTTAAATGATAATAGAAGTAAAATTTCTGAAAAAAGCAGTATTAATCTTTTAAGAAAAATTCTTCTAAATCTACATGTACAGTATAAGAAACCTAAAGCAGATTATAATAACCCAGGTAGCACTCAATATTGGCCAATTATAGGTAAAACGTAGTTTTCAATATTGGCACAATATTGCAATGTTAAAATTTTGCCATAATTGCTCATATATTTATAACAATAATTGGACCTATATCGGAATATATTTAGGCCCAATATTAGTCCTCTTATGTTATCAATATGTAACTGAACCAACAATGGCAAATAAATTTGGCCAATATAGACCCCCTATTGAATGCAATATTAGAGTGCAATATTGGCCCAGTATTGCTTAGTAAGCTTGGGCCACTATCAGTCCAATATAGGTTTCATTGGCCAATGGTTACCAATTTCACCAATATTGCTCCAATATTCGGTCAAGCGAGGTCCAATATTGAGTGCTACTTAAGAAAAATCACTGAATTAATTGTTAGCAATACAAATGAAAACGAATCCAAACATTCTTAAAAATCAGTATGCCATATCATATTAAAAATTTTTTCAATGACAAAACGAAAAAAAATTTTTAAGAAAATCAGCTTCTTTGCAAAAATGTGATTTTTTCTCCCGTGCTAATATGTCTTGTTTCGGGGTGCAGAAAGCTTTCGACATTTTGGGTTTCACCGCCGAGGAGAAGGAAAATGTTTACAAGATGGTGGCCACCGTCATGCATTTGGGTGAACTGAAGTTCAAGCAGAGGCCCCGAGAAGAGCAGGCTGAAGCTGACGGCACCCAGGAGGGTGAACGTGTTGCTCACTTGCTCGGTCTCAACGCCGGTGACCTTTACAAGAACTTGCTGAAGCCCAGAATCAAAGTCGGTAACGAGTTCGTCACCCAGGGCAGAAGCAAGGACCAGGTGAGTCATCATCATCATCCTCATCATCATTACCATAATTACCATTATCACCATCATCATCATCATCCCATTTTCATATTATCTCTCCGGGTGCCCTGCAACTCCATGCTTACTTTCAAGCACATGTGGAACAGTGGCGGCGGAAGTGCTACCCCAAGAATTTTGGTTGGGGTAGCATGCTACCATGGATTTTCTGAACGAATTTTTTTAAAATTTGTATAAGGGTGCATTGTTCGGGTAATATGGCTATACCCCACGATTTTCTGAACTTTTTCTGAATGAATTTTTTAAAATTTGTATAAGGGTGCGTTGTTAGGGCCCCACAATTTTCTGAACTTTTTGTAAACGAAATTTTGAAAATTTGAAAGTTGGGGTAAATGGAAAGTTTCCATGAAAATATGTAAAAGGGGAAAGAAAAGTTTTTTTTGCTACCTCGCATTTTGTAGCGTTCCGCCTCCCCTGATGTGGAATCTGCACATATGAGACATATTGCACACCAAAGCAGAGGACATAAGCATATAGAAATTGTTGTAACACATATACTCCATTTTCTAAAACTGCTAAAATATTCCAGGTCTCGTACTCCATCGGTGCCTTGTCTAAGGCCATGTACGACAGGATGTTCAAGTGGTTGGTGAAGAGAGTCAATGAAACTTTGGACACCCAACAGAAGCGTCAACACTTCATCGGTGTATTGGATATTGCCGGGTTCGAAATTTTCGACGTAAGTTATCCGAAACTTGACCTTTGCGGGTTCAAACCTCGCTTAAAAAACTCAATTTTTCAAATTTGGATAAAAAATATTTGAATTTTTTTTTTTTTTGTATAATTTTTAAAATTTAATTATTTTTATTTCGATTAAAAGATTTAATTTTAACAAATTTTAAAGCTTATCAAACATAACTTAACAGCATTTGCTGATATTTAACTTTTGAAAATTTCTAAAATTTGTTTTTACTATTTCACCATAGAATTTTCAACAAATTTCTAAGTATTCAGACATTAGCCAAAGTGCATTTACTGATCACATTACAGTCTGTCTTATTTTCAGAATCGATTAACAACTATATTCGATCCCTGAGGATTTTAATTAATTCATCATCAATTATAATCCTCGTTAACTTTAACCTCCTTCATTAGTTAATTGTCAATAATTCAGAAACAGATCACCAGATTAAATTTTTACAACGTTCTTTTTTAAAAGTATTTTAAACTTACAATTGGAAAATATGATTGGAAAGCTGTCAAAACTCTTGTATTAACTATTTTATAACTTGGTCAAACTATTTTCTAACTTTTCAACTACTTTCGAACTTCTATCACCTTTGTCAAATTCATAAAGGAAAGTCATAGAAACTTTTAGTAATTTTCCACAAAAGTTTCAGAGCATTTTGTCATACATTAATTTTACAAACATGAAAGCAACATTTCCATAAAACATGAAATTTGAAACTGTTTCATAAAATGTTTGTTTCACGAAACATGCTGCGCCAGATAGGTATCGAAACATTTCATGTGCAACATTTTTGTCATGAAATGTTTCGAGTTTCGTGTTTCATGAAACTGTTTCCTTAATGTGGACTAGGCATTAAAATCAGGCTAGACAATAAACTTTTCAAACTTTTATAAGGGGAAGTTCCCTTGCCCAGGCACTAATAGAGATCGCTTTAACAGTCATTTAATTGTCATCTTACCTTCCTGACTTAGTACAATAGTTTTGAGCAACTTTGCATCAACTTTACGAACGAAAAACTGCAACAATTCTTTAACCATCACATGTTCGTGTTGGAACAAGAAGAATACAAAAGAGAAGGCATCGATTGGGAGTTTATCGATTTCGGCATGGATTTACAAGCTTGTATCGAACTTATCGAAAAGGTAGAGTGATCGATACGAATCGATACTAACGCCTCAGCGGACAGCGGACTATTCTCCGACATATCGATCGGTCCAAGCCCCTTTAGTCAGAGCCCCCTCTAATGCTTCGAATAGAAACTACTGATTTCCAAAAACCTTCTGTTTTTTTCAGATCAGACTTTGCATCCGGATGAATCCATGCTAATTCTGTGATGATTTTATTTTCAGAATCAGTGCTGAAATTTTAACAGTAATAACTTAATATTGTCGGTCATTTTTCCGAATTTGGCGAAACCATATTTAAAATACATGTATAGTTCTGGAGGATTCTTGGGTCAATAGGCCATGTTAAATCTATGAAGGGGGGGAAACAGGTGTTAAATTAAATAGAAAATTACTACAGTGATAAATTGGGACACTGATATCATTATGATATTATACTGGTGTCAATCAAACAGTTCAGATTTATCAGAGTAGTATAATGATGAAACTAATTTACACTGATATTGGTATGGGGTATACTGGCATCAGTTAAACATGGCCTATTGATGTCACTATGGTGTACTGATACTAGTATAACTAACCAATATCAGTATGATTATACTGATGTAAGTCTAGCTCATACTGATACTAGTATAACTAACCAATATCAGTATGATTATACTGATGTAAGTCTAGCTCATACTGATATTGGTATGGGTTATACTGGCATCAGTCAAACATTGCCTACTGATGTCACTGGCCGGTGTACTGATACCAGTATAGTTCAGACTGTTATCAGTTTGTGCATACTAATATCACTATAGAATTTACTGATATCAGTATGTTTATTTCGACCAGGGTTAATTGGAAAAAATGTGTTTTTCTAAGTTATAAATAGGAGAGAAATTAAATTACTTGGGATGGATAATGACCCCTTGTAAACCAAAAGGATACGTTTAAATTCGATAGAAAATACGGAAAAATGGCCGCCAATAATGGTGTGTCAATACAAGTTACTAATTTACTGATTTTCATTTCTCATACCATTGTTCCCAAAACCTCTTGAAAATGCCCCTAAAATGCCCTCAAAACGTCCCAAAATTGGCCCAAAAAACGTCCAAACTGACCTCCCAAACTATAGTACAACGGTTTTGAGCAATTGTGCATCAACTTCACCAACGAAAAATTGCAACAATTTTTCAACCACCACATGTTCGTTTTGGAACAAGAAGAGTACAAGCGAGAGGGCATTAACTGGGTCTTTATCGATTTCGGCATGGATTTGCAAGCTTGTATTGAATTGATGGAGAAGGTACGGGGAATCCGGAAGCGGAAGTGAGGCAGTACATAAGTGGACGGCTATTTTCTGTCCGATGTTAGTACAGGAACCGCCCACTAATGTCGGCCATTTAGCGATAAGTGTAGGAATAAGTTAAATTTAAGTGCCTGAAATCCCCATGCCCTGATCGGTTTTGTTCCTGACTTTGCCCATGAATATTTTTGCCAATTTCTTTGCTGTTACCCCATCTTGAAAACCTTCGCATTTTTTACAATTCTCTTGAAAAAACCTTATTTTACCGAACCTTAGCATATTTCTACCCTACCTTTGGTTGCCCCAATTGCTTATTCAAAAATGCGCGATTTTTTCCTCAAAATTTTGGATATCATCCTAGGTTAACCTTTTGCATATGGAAATTAAGCATCATGATTTTTAAAAAGGGTTTCTTTACTTAACCCTTCTAAATAGTCTTTTTCTGTCTTGTAATTTTTGAAAAAAGCATTTTGAGAACATCTACATGTTGTTTCATCCCCGCAAGCCAATTGATCACAACTAGATTTTTATAGGATTTACGAAAATCACTTATCAATGTCCCAAACAACTTCAATGACCTGCCAAAAATACCATGGCGCGACCCTCATATTCTTCTTGAAAATTTCTTAGATTTTCCACAATCTATCCAAACTTGTTTGACTTGACCACGTGACCCTTGCATTTTTTATACCAATTCCACATTTTCTCGCGAATCTTCGTGTCGTATTCCCGTTTATCCGAATCCTCATGAATCCAAGATTTTTTTCTGAAAATTCCATTTGTCGTGTTTACATATTTCACCTGTTTTGAGCGTGCTGTCCCAATTTTTTATCGTGAATCTTGGTGTTTTATTCTTCCGATATGATCCTGGCACCCCAGCTTTCCTGTTTTCGACATTGTTCTGAAAAATCTCATTATCTCCGAAGAATACCCTTGCATTTTTTGAAAAATATACCAAATCTTCGTGCTCTTCACCTTCCAAACCCAGGCTTTATTCCATCAAATTGTGTCCCAGAATGAACCGATTTTGCCCAAATCCAAGTTTTAAATCACAAAGCATTTCCACTACATTCCAACTCTTTACCACTCATGACTTTCCAATGTTTTTGCAGTTCTATCTTGTACTTGGTCCAATCACAACCGGAATGTCCAAACATCACTTCCTCCTCCCTGGAAGGTTGATTCAACATCCACAACTCCCACCCCCTGCTTTTATTCATCGCTATTTAATGCACTTTTCTTTGACACCCTGCTTTACCCCCTTCCCATTCCCAAACTCTAGTTTAATGGTTTCGAGCAATTGTGCATCAACTTTACGAACGAAAAATTGCAACAATTTTTCAACCACCACATGTTCGTTTTGGAACAAGAAGAGTACACGCGAGAAGGCATTCAATGGGAATTTATTGACTTTGGAATGGATTTGCAAGCTTGTATTGAGTTGATGGAGAAGGTAGGCGGGCCTAACTTAAGATGGGGCGGGGCTTCGTTCATTCAGAGCTCCGCCTACTTAAGTTACTCGCTCAAGTTCATGCACATACAAAATTAATCAAAAACGATTAATCTTAATTGAAACTGCCTTTTTATCTTGCATTTCTTAACCTGGCCTGAGATGCGTTTAACTCTGATGCACATGCTTGGCCTGTTGCCCCAAACTCCAAAAACTGCCCCAAGTTCAACTTGAATAGATTTTTCAAAATTTCATCCTTGAGTTTCATCAATGTTATTAGCCTATCAATCTTAGATTTACAAATTGTTGAAAAGTTTGCTTTTTGTATTAGTATATAAGTTCATTTCGGTAGTTAGTCATCCGATTTCCTGAAAAGTGCTCATTTTACTGTAAATATGCATAGGGATACATGGAAACTACAAGATAAAATTTCATAACTATATAAAGTACCAGCATGCTTAAATAACATCACCAAATTTTCATAATTTAAAAAAAAATATTGAAGTCAATTTCTATTCTGAATACATGGGGATGAAATTAGATATTTTTGCACAATTATTTTGTCCAAACCTGCACTTTTGTCAAGATAGTTATTAAAAGATGAACTGAACGGTTTTAGTGGAGTATGGCGCAACAGGCTTAAGCTTAACACAAGCTTGAATTTTTTTTCCTAACTTTTTTTGCCTAAAAAACTGTATTCATCGGTGTTTTCCTCCTATCCCCGTCCACATTTCCACTTTTTATTTATTTTCAGTTTATTTTGAGTTTCAATTTTTGCAGCACTTTAATGTTATTCTCATCAATGATGTCCGACATCTTGTTCTCCTATTCTATCGACTCTAAATGTCACCTTAAACCTTAATTTTAATTTCTTTATTGTTTTTTTTTTTATTTCTTTCTTTGCACACAAATCCAACCCTCCGCAAATCCCTTGCGAAAACTAGTTTAACGGTTTCGAACAATTATGTATCAACTTTACCAATGAAAAACTGCAACAATTCTTCAACCATCACATGTTTGTACTTGAACAAGAAGAGTACAAACGCGAGGGCATTAATTGGGCGTTTATCGATTTCGGCATGGATTTGCAAGCTTGTATTGAATTGATGGAGAAGGTACGACATCTTCAAACCACAAAACAAAACAAAAACTTACTAAAATTGTCAAAAAGCTGTTTTTATTAGGCGATTTCTAAGGTTTTTCCATTGTTCGAAATCGAATTAAATTTGCATGTTCCATCCAGTGTGACCTGACGATGCGGTCCTAATTTCCCAGTGTGACCGCTCGACACGCTCTGAAATCCCTAAACACTTCCAGCTTTATTCCCTGTTTAAGGGAATTTTAAAAAAATTTTAATATACTTGTTAAAATTGTTTAACATTTTTCACAAATCTTCCTAAACTTAACAGATTGAAAAAAAATTCCGAAATGCACACATGTGGTTGCGGGTACTACCGGTATTTTAAAAAAACTGCCAAAATTTTAGGAAATCTGCTTAAAGATGATTTGTATTTTTATTAAAGCATCCCAAAGTACTATTTTAATTGGTGATTAACGATGGAAAAGCCTTCGAAATTTGAAAAAAAAAAAGCTTAACTAATTTTTGAAAATATGTTTAGAATCTGTCTTAGAACCCGTATAGAAACTCTTAGGGTGGATATTCCTGTTCGAAACAATCTCTCGTCAGTAGATTTTAGGATCATCTCCTTCGACCTCCGACATTCTATTCCTTGTTTGTATATTTTTTCCAACGGCTTTTCGAAAACTTTGCGATTTGCGAATTTCCCCTATCAAAATTCCCCATAAACTGATCTTTTCCCTGAAATTCCTGCTAGTTTTAGGGAATTCGCAGATCGGAATGTTTTCCCCACACCAACACTGCATGCGCGTGTGTGGGGACAAAGGTCAAGTGCCTCAACGGTGAATTTCGAATAATGAAATTATGCACCGTTTAGGCATCAGTTGATTCATAGTTTCCATTTTAGTATCCTTCCCACAGGATTCCCATGGACTTCCTGCAAGTTCTGTGTTCTCAACCTATTCTTTCACATGCCCTAGCGTGACGTCATGTGTCTGTCAGTGATGTCACCCACCGCCAGTACCATCCGACCTCCGTATTTCCTCGTCTGTGATTAGACTTGATAAAGCCCTTCCAGAATACCCCTTACCCCTCTCTCTCCATCGTCCAGTACTGTGACGTTATCACCCTTCTTGGGAATTCCCCCTTTCCCATATCCAAGCCAGCTGCCCTTTGAACTCCGCTGTCCGTCACTCTTGTGTGCATTTTTGATTTCTAATTTGTTTTCACTCGTGTGTTTTACTCTGAATAGTCCTCGTATTTTATGAAAAATCCTCATATTTTTCCTAAAAATCCTTAATTTTTTCCATTCGAAATCCTATTGTTTATTTTGAAAATCTTAGCATGAGATTATCGTTTTCCTTTTAATTAAGTTAATTAAGTTTAAAATAATTATCTTATAATAAGTGCAAAACAAAATTTAGCACATTTTACTGGTTCCTTGGAATGGCGAAATTTCGTTACCATTTGGAATGCTAGTTGATGGGACTGGAGAGGAAAATTTCCAAAAAAGGATACTTTTTTGGAAGTAGAATTCCTTATGAAATATTACATTTCATATCAGAAAAACATATGTATGTTATAAAAAATACACTTTTTAGAATACTTTTTTGGAATGTAATACTGTTGCTGATTATGACAGACGCTTATTTGTGTTCAAATAGTCTCGTTATGACAAATTTTTGGAAGATATATAATAATAAAAAACTTACATAAAATAATAAAAAAAACATTCCAAAGCTTATGCTCCAAGGAACGCAGGCATGTCAAAACAAAATTCCTGTTCGAAATTAGCACTATATCAGCATGTTAGTTAAGGACATTTACGAACGTTTAAGATTCGGTTGACTTTTTAGCACGAATTCATATTTACCCTTTGACCCTTTCAAAAATAAAGAAGAGAGATAAAAATATAGGGAAATTTTTTTTTTCGAAATTACTAAAAAATGATTGCTAGATGCCTTGTAACGCATATATAAAATCCAGTCAACCCAATCTGAAACGCTTATCTCGATCTTTAAAGATGCAAAATTTTCAAAATTTCGCATACTTCTGTCGAGATTTCTTAATTAGAGCACGAGGCACGGACTCCTGTTATCCTGGCCATAATTTTGATCAAAATTGATCTCGGATGAAATTTATTGGAGAAAATTATTTTTAAAAAAAATCCGTACCTCGTGGTCGACTCAGTACCAAGTTTCATTAATTTGTCACTAATTTTTTTATCTGACCTCTGCCCCCCTCAGCCCATGGGTGTGTTCTCCATTCTGGAGGAAGAGTCTATGTTCCCCAAAGCCTCTGACAAGACCTTTGAGGACAAACTGAAGGCCAACCATTTGGGCAAATCTCCCAACTTCCAGAAGCCCAAGCCACCCAAGCCTGGTCAAACTGAGGCCCACTTCTCCATTGTCCACTACGCCGGAACTGTAAGCATTATTAACGACATGCTTCATACATGTATGATGCATGACTGTGTATTTTTCACCTCAGAATTTACATGATTTCGTGGGACAACAAATTTATTGAAATTAACATTCTTGGAACTGACATGTTTGGAAGATGTTCACATGGATATGTACACGTGAATACATGCCTGGGTCATGTTCACATGGATGAATGTCTGCAACATGTTCACATGTGTACATCCAAAACTTCCCTACTTCTAACTCGGAATATACCAACGGTCATCTGGCAAGATGGCCATCATTAAGATGATATGTTTACATTTTACCTCAATTTATCAAAATTTAAAAAAAACCTTAAAATCTATGAAAAATTTTGGAAGTATTTTTAAGTGAGAAAATCATAAAAGCCGATATCTAAAACATTTCAATATTTACTTTGTGTCTTTACCACAAGACTGCTACCACTTTTGAGACCCATCTTACAAAATTACTGACATTAAATTCCTCAAATTTGTAATATACAATACAGTGTTTAAAAACATGGTGGAAATATTAGAGATGAAACAGTTTATCATATATTTTTGGAATCTGTTTAACTTAAATTGATAAAACAGCTATATTTTACGATCAAGAGCAGATAAGGTACGGCGGCCATCTTGCAAAATGACCTAAACCAAAATTTAAATATTGCTATCCTTGAATTATTCGTTGCCCATATCATATGAAATGCTATATCATATCAAACTTAACGCATATAAAATGGTTTTCCGTTTTTTGTAACAATTTTAAAGTCCAAAATCGCATAAAGCGCCGTTAGCTTCTAGAATTAAAATCCGCCATTTTTCAAGATGGCTACCTGATTTAATTACAAACTGGGCTTTTGAAACATTTACGTGGCGAAAAATCACAGAAACTCAAATTACAGCAATCTTTCAACACCCTAAAACTCCTCCGTTCTAAAAATGTTGTTTTGGAACGTTTAGGTACCCTACAATCTAACCGCGTGGCTGGAAAAGAACAAGGATCCATTGAACGACACCGTTGTGGATCAATACAAGAAATCCAAGAACCAACTGCTTCAGGCCATTTTCGCTGACCATCCTGGTCAGTCCGGAGATGAACCCCAAGGTGGTGGTGGTGGCAAGGGTAAGGATATCTTGGAAAATTTCTACCAGTTTGGTTCTCAAAAATACACTGAAATTCGATACTAAAACTATCGTTTTTATCTAGGTGGTGGACGTAAGAAGGGTTCTGCTTTCCAGACTGTGTCTGCCTTGTACAGGGTAAGTTTTCACATCCAATGTTGGATCTGACTTTTTTTTTATTTGGCAAAGGGTTGGTTTGGGTCCTTAGGCAAGGGTGTAATTACAGGCTCCAATGGTCACTAAACAGCATCCAAGATATTCACAATGCTAAGAAAGTTTCGGAAAATTACTGAAAACTTATCCAAAGTGCCTTAAAATTATTATAAAATCGTTGATAATATTATCAAACTAGTTTACATTTTTAAATACCTTATAATTTGTTTGAGCATTCGTTTCAAAAGGACAAATAGAGTCTTGAAAACTTTGTAAAAAAAAATCCAGCATGGGCAGTTATCCAGGATAAATATTAGTAACATTTCGTCCAATGCTGCAATTTACTGATCACGAGGAGCCTTTGGGGTAGCCAAACCCTTGGGAAAAACCTTTTTACCACCACCATTTTGAAACCCGTTCCAGCAAGGGTCCCAGTTGATTTTCACGAGCTACGCACGCCAGTGTGCCGAACAATCCCCTAGGTTTTAAGTTTTTTTGCGACTTTTTTAAATGATTTCGAATCCTCTTATGAATCTATCCACCCCTGTATATATACCAACAGGAACAATTAAACAATTTGATGAAAAGTCTGCACAGCACGCAGCCTCACTTTGTGCGCTGCATCATTCCCAATGAAGAAAAGAAAGCAGGTATTTGCGCCGAACCCTGACCTCTGCACAGCGGTGCTGCCCCGTATGAACCTTGACCCTATGCAACCTGGTACTCCGGCTTCTTTTCTACCGCAAACTTACCCAGCAGAAAATACTTTATTCATAAACCGAACAGTTAATAAGCTGTACAAAATTTAAAATTTCCTGAAAGCATTAAGGCTGAACTAAGCACCCAATTTATAAGAATAAATTTTAAATTTCACGGGGATCTCACGGGGCTAAGTCTTTGATGCCACCTGGTGTCAGTTACAAACGCTTTTCGGAATTTGAATTTTGTTACGAGATCAGCAAATTAATTATACCAGTTAAGGTGTGTATTTTAATTTTAAAGCATGAATTATTTATCCAGCTAGGGCACAGATACATTTATATTAACGTCTCTTTAATATTAAGCAAGTAATCAATACATTTTCGAAACGCGACGATAAATTGCAGGTAGCTGACACCAGGTGGCATCAAAACCATGCAAAACACCCGCGAAATTAAAAAAAAATATAATTTATTAATTTTAAAAATAACCAGACATTTTCATAAAAAAAACATGGTCTCTGTACGCTAGATCTATGAAATCAGAATTTTTACCAATTTTTTCCCCCAAGAATTTGAATTAGAAAAGACACTGGGCTCGTATAGAAATTTCCCCATAGGAAAGGGGTTGTTTAATTCATCGTTAACTTTAGGATATTAAAAAAAAACGTTGTTTAAAAGTTTTCTGCTGGGAGTTTACCTTTTCTTGTGTATACCTCTTTCATCCAGGTTTTGGCAAGCACGCTGTGAGTGACCCCTGACCTACCATCTTCACTTGAAAATCTAAGTTTGACCATTTTACACTCCCCACTTTTTCCTCTTTTGCAATTTTACCACCCCGTGTGTTTTTGGAGAATGGCATTTTTTTTCAGCAACCATAAACCATTCCCACACACACCTTTCTTGAGTGGACCTGCATTACCCGAGTGATTTTTTTCCCAACTTCCTTCTATGATTTCCAATTCCACCAAAATCAGAGCGCACCTGGCTGAGATGCGAAATTCCTTCGAGAATCATGTGAAAATCCTGGAACCCCAAAAAAAAAACTTTTCCCAACATTCCATTCCAAATACTAATTCCCCTGGCCTCCTGTTTCTTACCTCTCCACCCCACAGGAACAATTGAACAACCTGATGTCCACCCTGAGGAGCACGGCACCCCATTTCGTGCGTTGCATCATCCCCAATGAAACCAAATCCCCCGGTAAGAAATGCGTCGAAAAATGAACCGGTCCTAGAGGAATACCGCAACTGCACCAGCTTGGGACCGTTAATCTGTAGGACTAGAAAAAAAAACTACGATTAAAACTGTAGTATTTTGTATAACAAGCTGTCCGAAAAGTACTTGCACTCGCACAAGCAAAAATGTGGACCAAATAGCTAAAAATCTCTTATTTGGATGTCAAACTTTATATTTTTAGTTATACCTTAAAAAACTTTATGAATGATCTAAAAAGTTCTAGCAACATTTTTGAATTTTTTTGCAACCTTTTATTCGAACCCCTTATAACTGCTCCAAAACCATGCATGTTTCGCTATACTCGTAAAGGTAATTTTAGAATTACCTTTTAAAAGTATCTAAACAACCTACCCTGGTCGAAATAAATATACTATATCAGTAAATTTCATAGTAATATTAGTATACACAAACTGATAACAGTCTGAGCTACAATATACTGGTATCAGTACAGTATAGTGACATCAGTAGGAAACATTTGACTGATGCCAGTATAAGCAATACCAATAGCAATAAATTCTATAGTGATATTAGTATACACAAACTGATAACAGTCTTGAGCTATACTAGCTGGTATCAGTACAGTATAGTGAACCTCAGTGGGCAATGTTAGACTGATGCCAGTATAACACATACCAATATCCATATGAGCTAGACTTACATTAGTATAGTCATATTCATATTGGTTAGTTATACTAGTATCACTACACCATAGTGACATCAGAAGGTAATGTTTAACTGATGCCAGTATACCCAATAACAATATCTGTGTAAATTATAGTTTCATCATTATACTACTCTGATAAATCTGAACTGTTTGATTGACACCAGTATAATATCATGCTGATATCATTGTCCCAATTATCAATATAAAACTGATTACTGATATCAGTATATTTATTTCGTCCAGGAGAAATATCAAAAAGTTGTAGAGATGGCCCTTAAAATTTTTAGTGACAATCTTCTTAATTCGAAAGGACCTTATGATATTGAGAGCCCCTAGGGTAAAAATTCAAATTTCGAAATGAAAAAGTCATTCATGAAATGGTCCAAAACATCGTCTTATTCGTTAGTTTTAAAATACCTCGTAGAAATACCATAGATTATTTATTAAACTACCATGTGTAAATGTAGTTCAGTTGGCTTTCAATAGCATGGCTTCTTGGAAATGCAAAGTAGATAAAAGTAGAAAAAGAAAGCATTTTAGTAATCCTGTATCAATTTCATTGTTTAAAAAATTTATACAAACTATAAATTACAATTTAGATTCTTCTGATTAGTTATAAGTTAATATTTGTTAAACGTACATGTAAGTATAAAAAACAATGCCAATGAGGCTAACCGGCTTATCAACAATCCACCTAAATCCTTAATCAAATCCCTTCATTGCATGATTGTGATCATACATCATTTATCTTTATTTTTGCATGATGTCTTCCAATCACGTTTGCATTTGTTGAATCTTTCCTAAGCCTATACCATGTTTTCAAAAACTAGTCATTGGCACTATCCAATTTGTGGGATTTTCCATAAAAAAGTTTTAAACAAACGAAACTTCGAATAATAAATACCAAATAGTGTTATTTTATTTGTATGACCTGGCTAAATTAATGTTACTAGCCCCCTTACAGGGTAAAGTTAGCAATCACTGTTAGCGTAGATGCTATGCGTGATTGCCCCCCCCCCTTCCCTCACAGGGGTAATGGCAAGCAATCACTGTTAACCAAAGATGCTATGCCAGTTTGACCACTTTAAGGGGGAACTGAACTGACTGTGAACTGCATGTTTTGCTATGAGGGAAATTTTGAAACATACTTTTAACAAAACTACTTGTTATAATACAAAAATAAAATTTGATAAAAATGCAGTTTTTTGTAGCTATTACATGATCAAAATTTCATAATTTTCCCATTTATAGGTAATTTTTAAAAAATTAAAAACTAAAA
>JAQGCC010002932.1:0-16759 GCA_034698905.1 Xestoiulus laeticollis
ATATTTTACCGTTTCTTGCAGATCTTGTTATTGATGTTGTTTATGCTTAAACAGGTCTCTGTACTAGAAATGTCAGGTACAAACTATAACTTATTTCCCTATATATTTAAATTTGAAGTATAGATTATAGGAAACGCGGAAATACTATAGCTTTAAATACTATAGCATATCGTTATTCTGATTTTGATGTTTTTAAATTTCAGGTGCATGAAATGTTTGTTATGTTTATTACTCAAATTTATTTTTGGTTATCTTGGGTCTAGTCAATAAACCTTTCCCTTACTGAACAAATAACCCAATCGAAAGCTCGGTTGATGTTTAATGGATTTTCATGTCTGGTAAACAGCATTAAGTAGTAAAATTGAATGTCCAAAACAAAATGATTTAAATTTCAGTTTAGTAATTGGAATACTGGTTATATTACCAGAGAGTGGAATTCCCAATGATGAAAATGATGGAAAATCTCTGGGGATATAAACACATTTTTAGGCTGCTGGTCAAGTGCTTTCAAAATTCAAATCCCTTCCTTTGAATTTTTAACTCCCTACTGATTTACAACATATAACAAAGTTAGATAGATAACTTGGTTTACTATACCACCATACTGAAACATTGAGAACCCATAACCGTCTACCTTTTTCCCCGTTGGACCTCAACAACATTGGATGTTTAAAACTTCAGCATAGTTTACTTTAAAAATCTTATTTTTCCATATCTTTTCAGGCAGACTTACTGTTGCTGGTCAGAAACCTGCGTATCAATGCTGACAAATTGAAGCTTTTAACAACGAAATAATTAAGGTAAGTTATATCATTTTATTAATGCAAATGAATAAAAATTCCCTCAATTAATATGTCACATCAACATTAGTTATTCCATCAGACATAGTTGAAAATGCGCTCACATTCATAACCTCACACATTATAAATGGTTCACAAAGATGGCCGACTCAAAAGTCGCCAAGTGTCCCAAATTCTCAGCCGTTTGTCAAATTTGTCTGTCTTGACCCAGAAAAATGAATTACGTGTTTCATACCTCGAACATATTTTTGAATAAAGGTACTGAATGCACAATGACGTCACAATTGATCGATTTAAGGCCATCTTCCCCAAATAACATTGCCTAGAGACAGTGCATACCATTTTGTACCTAATGCAATATTATGTTAAGCTCTGGTCTACCATGGTTACCATGTACAATTGAAGAAGAATTGGATTGAAACATACTTTGTAAAAAAAAATAAAAAAAGATTGAGTGGGTTTGGATTTATTCTTCCGCCTTCTTAGAATGTTAAATGACATGCTGCTTGTTAGTAATCCATCCAATTGGCAAGCATCCCTATATGGCTTCCCGCAACTGATTAGCCTGAACTGCTGGAATTAATTAGTTTAAAACGATGAACTCACTATGACAACTATTCATCCCTTAGGTAATGTAAAAAAAAAAATAAGCTCCCATGTTGATTCAAGGCTCTATAGGCATTGATGCTAATGGATTTGCCATTAGCATCGATATTTTGTTGGCAGACATTCAATGATTTTCTGCATATTGAAGTTATTGCATTAATGTCTGATGATGCTAAGATAACAACGAAAGGCAATGAATAAAACCATCTTTAATTGCAAGTTAATTATAAAGAAATCTGGTTGAAATAAGCTAAAAGCTGTATTTTTTTTTCATAAAGATTATGTAAAAAAGGCTTTTGTCCACTTTGTGACAGTTGGATCTGAATAATGTGTAAATAATGTAGAATTATGATGACATCACTTAAAAAATCGTAAGGGGAGCTGTTTGGACCGATCCAAAATGCATTTATCACTCGTTTGGAATGGTGTCGTGCAATTTTTATTTGGAATTTTATAAAGTCATTTTTATAAAGTTGTTGAGTTAATGGCATCGTTTTAAAGCATTAACCTGCATTGCTATCCACCTGTCACTCGTAGTCCAATTGCTATTTCCGTGACATGAATAATCAGTACAAGACTCTTCAGGATAAACCAGGAAGAATGTGAATCGACACTTTTACACAGAGTTAAAGGTGAGGTTGTTTTGATATGAAATGTTCTAAATTTGAACACTGCATGTTGTTTGACTTATACAACAGTGGCTTAATAATATGTTTATGAAGGTGGTTCCATGAAAAAACATGGATTGTAAAAATGATTTTAATTTAATGTGATAGTTATTGACCTGACATCATCTTCAACAAATCGTCGTATGCACTTGGGATTGTAGCATTGTGCCTAAATGCCTTGTTGGCTCTTGTAGTGCCACAAATAGGCCTGCCAAAGCTGGGATTTATATCTCTATAAAGCGATAGGGCGTTAATAGATTTTTTTTCCAGACCACTACTTTCCTTAAATCCTTAGTTTTTCTTCCGCCTTTTCTTCATTTGTCTTGGGAATTAATTTCTTTGCTGTTGCTCCGAACGAACTGCCGAATAAAAAAAGAGGATTACAGAGTTGTAAACAGTCGTTGGAGAAACGAGTGTCTTCTAAGGGGGGACCTAATCCCCCTCCCCGGAGCACCTAAACCCGAAATGAAAAAAAGATTACATAACTTGATTTCTAATTAAGTTTATAGTCTGCAATGCATTCAGTTAGACTCAAACTGCACCTGCCTGAACTCGAGTTAAGAATGGTCCACTGAAAAGGTGGAAGTAAATTATGGTTTCTAAGGTGGTTTTGACATAAAAAAGGAATTATTCCATAGCTTACCAAAATTTTCTTAAAACTTCCAAACATGTATTCAACCATTTTTCATCAGGTAAATGTTGGTTTGCATAAAACGTAAATCTAGCATGCTGCAATACGTAAAAAAAATTAAAAAAGTTCTCCATTTGATTAAAAATTCAACGCCACGTTGGGATATTTCAATGCCTTTACGTTACTAATGCATGATCGCGTTGTAGTTTTTTATTTTGAAATATAAAAAAGGGCTTTCTGCGCAGTTGAGGCCCCAGATATCGATTTCGTTTTCTGTATTTTCCCTTTTCTTAGAAATTGTATATATGTAAAATATTTGGCAAAGCATACCAAACAGGTACAATATTACCCAATGCTATTTCTACGAAATAAGTCACCTAAAATGTCGATTTTATCTTAGTTTCAACCATATTTCGAGTATGAATACAAAAATTGTCGAAATAATGTAATTTCGTTACCTGAAACCCCCAATCATTTATACAGCATACTTCTATACATTGCAAAACATTTTCTTTTTTGTTAAAATACCTCTTTGTTTTCAAAATTGAGTTCTGAAAGTTATAAAAAGTTATTTAGGGAAATCCGTCTACCATGCAGTAACTTTCGAATGTACTTCGAAGCTTTCCACATCTGCATGCATTGACTTAAGGACTATAGTTTTGCCTTACTCTTGTTGAGGCGAAATAAGGACTTGCCCACCTTACACGACATGTTTCAAACAAGACAAATTTGAGCTGAAATCCTATCATGTTGTGCAGTCCCATCTTGTCTAGCATTCAAATGGGAAAACGCGCTAAAAATTACTGATCTTGTATATGGGATTTCCTATTACTCAATTGGTGTACAAATTCTATGCAGTTTTAAAAGAGCCTCGGTTGTCAAAAGCAGGGAATCCAATTTCCGATTTTCATTATTTTAGCGAGAACGACGACAGAAACAGGCACTCTTCAGACAAATCTTCGCTCTTTTGTGAGAGTCCTCGGCTTCAGTAACCTGTAACACAGAAAGTAACAATGGGCTAGGAGGGCTCTTCAACAACTTTCACCATATTAGCATTCTCTTAAAAACCTCCTAAAGAATTTGGCATGGCAGGCTATATGCAGCCAGATATTGTCTGATGTTCATTCCACCATTTACTGTTTTGGTAAAAACTTTTTGAATGACAAATATGTCTTTAGAAAAAGTCATTATAAGATTTTCAATCATTTTAACATTTTCAATGACAAGGGTGCTCTCATGGAACAATTCAGGTCCCGTGCTGGACACATTTACTTCAGGATAATGAGTTCCATTGATAGATACATGTACTTCAGGACACTTGAGTTCCATTGAGAGATACATGCGTGTACATCAGGACACTGAGTTCCATTGATAGATACATATACATCAGGACACTGAGTTCCATTGAGAGGTACATGCGTATACATCAGGGCACTGAGTTCCATTGATAGATACATGTACTTCAGGACACTGAGTTGCATTGAGAGATACATGTATGTAAGGACATGGCGCTGATATGGAATAAGGCTCATTGATAAATCGACCTTAGATTGTGCTTAAACTAAACTAGGGATACATTCCATATTAAAGATTCCTTCTTGCTCTCCAGTAGTGTCTCAGGAAACCATGACGGTTCATACTTTTAGTGACGTCATAGGCTCCATTGCGTGAGTGTATGTGATATGGCAACTATGGTGATTATATTAAACTCGCAGGCAGGATTTCATACTTGCATCCTGTGCCTAATCCCCTTTTTGGCATACATCCGGATTAGCAATGAGCTGACGTATACTGTGTTGTCGTGAGATTTTCAGAAGCATTAAGAAAGATGGCCGACAGCTGGTCCTCCCCAATGGAGTTTCTTCGTATTGCAGCTTGGGGGGGAATTATAGATGTTTTCCTGAGAAAAAAAAAAGCCATGCCTAACCTAGCTTGACTTCCATTAAAATGAAGAGTTAGCCCTTAATCGCATTCGTGAAGATCGGAATCCCAGTGCTTCCGAATCACGAAAATGGATTAATGTAACCATTTTTTTGCAAGGAAGTTTGCTTAAGCTACCCTGCTTTCAACGGATATAAGTTTTATCATTGCATTCGTAATGAGGGTTAGTTGTGCCAAGAGAC
Organism: Xestoiulus laeticollis; assembly: GCA_034698905.1. NCBI lineage: Eukaryota > Metazoa > Arthropoda > Diplopoda > Julida > Julidae > Xestoiulus > Xestoiulus laeticollis. Next base: position 4,829 of record JAQGCC010002932.1, read on the forward strand.
TTTAAGCACGTTTTATAAGTTGACTTGGCAACAATACAAAATGTTACCAAAAAAAAATTGGACGAATTAACGACTTTCAAATTGCTTACTGTGATTTATTGCAGTCTGAGGTCCTTAGTTAACCTTAATATTCTCGTTCAATCAGCAGATTTTCCAGACTAAATGGTCCATTAAACGACATATTGTTACCGTTAACTGGTACACTTGTATATTTTTATAGTGACACTCAAAGTTATTTATTGTGTTTATAAAACTGCAAATGTTGGGGGGTTAAAGAATGTAGATACGGATGCAGACGAGCAATGCTTTGCTGTATGTAGTGATTGCCTGGGTGTATTGGGCAGCACTATAGCTTCATATGCAGCATAGATGACTGTATATTCTGGGTTTACTTTAATTAATGCATTTGTGGTTTAATCTCCACCGTAATTTTATATTTATAGTTTATTCAATGATAAGCTTTTTGGGCTTTATCTATTTTTTAAGTTCAATAAAAGTTAAAGCGGACATGATCCTGATAGTTTTGCGTAACAGATGACCAAGCATGACCATATTGCATGAAAGAGAAATCGATTTTTTGACTTACTGATTTATAAATAGAATATGCTACAGATACAATGGTACCTCCAGAAGATTTATGGCCATTTAAAGGCTTTTAATGGCGGCTGAATTACAACTTCAAGCATTGAAAATTCCATTTCAAACTTGAATGAGTGGGTCATTTCAGCGTGACGATTGGGAAGAGGGAAATAAAACAAATAACTTCTTAGAATACAAGCCATCTACCAAAATTTTGGCCAACCAGAAGTTAATGCCCGTGGACACATTATAACGGAACTTCATTAGATGATATTATTTCTGCTCGTCATATCAACCGTATTCTACTCTTTTGTTTCTAAATTTAAAATTGTAGTATATGACAACTAAAATTTCCTGCCTCCATGGCCAGCTAAAGATAAAATATGTTCTGAATGCATTGTTCAAATTCTATTTTTGGAGCATTTACATATCGTGTCTTTTCTCATTACTTAAAAAGTTTAAATTTACTTTCATCTCATTTTTGCCTAGGGCTGATATCGACGACATCTTCTTAAGCTCAGTTTTCGGTCATTAATATTAATTTAACGAGTAATTGTTTTGAAAGAAGAAGAATAAAAAAAAAATTCGAATATATTTACGGTATGTTTGCATAGATATCGATTGTGCAAAGAGCCATACAAGCTTGGGCATCTTTGTTGAATCAATATTTGGATGATTCACCCACAAATGACATGCAGGCGTTTTCATAATGTATGTGCACGCAAAAGCACTCATATATTTGGAACAAATAGATTATTTTTTGTTATTGTCATTTGATCATGGCATTTAATTTTTTTTGTCATAGTGCACTAATGCTTCTATCACCGAATCCATTATTGTAGTTGGGCATTTACAGTATATTTTTTGTATGCGATATAGTACATATTATGTGGAGATTTGCAGTCTTTAAATAGAGTGGAAAATTTGAACAATGTTGCACTTTTATAGCGAATTTGAATGCTAAATTTAAACTTCTAGACTGACCATTTTTTGGTTTATAGTGAAGCATTGTTATGCTTGTATAAAAAAATTTGTAAAAATGTTTTATAGTGACATAGTTCTTGTTCCTGTAATTACAAAAAAAAATAACAACGGTTTTTGCTTGTCAAATAAAATTTTAATTACGGTTCTGTTGCAATTTGTTATAAAGTATACCTTGTCGTGTGACCTGCCTAAGCAAATCCTTTTTAATTCCAACATTACCATTTCGTAGTGCATGGCATCGTTAAAATTAGAATTTCCTGAGTCATGACTCTCTTAAGAGTTTACTCCACTAGGTTTATTGCATACATTATTCATACACCGTATTAATAACTCGCTGACATTATGCAAATGAAGGAATTATGCGAACCAAAAGTGAGTTACGAGGAAATCCATTTAATAATTTGTTAAGTCAAGGAGCTTTGCCATTTCACCTGGAGAACATGGACATATGAAGCTGCTAATATGGGAGGCACGTGACTTAGAAATCCCAAATTACATCATATAGCTTGTCTTAGAGAAATAGTCGTGAAAGTAGAAGACTTTTGAGCTAAGCTGCTAATTGCTTGGCAAGTGTTCTTTCTCAAATTAAAGTAATTAACATGTGCGGCTGATGCTCGCAGAAGACTTAAATGAAGAATTATTCCCACCTTAATGCTTTTCTAGGAAAAAAATCATTTTTGTTTCATTAAAATAATGCGGTTTTTCCACATGTGTTTATAGAATATTCCCAAATGTGGCGAAAGAAAACTGATGTTGGAAACACTTAAGCAATCATGCTCTCCTTAATTGAATTTTAAAAAAAAGCATGCTGATGAAAGATAATTCAAACAAACATAGTTTGAATACTCATAACACACATATTTATGAACATCATGGTATTATATGGTAAAAATGCAAGTGGAACTTATTAATTTAGCTGTTATTTTTTTAATTAATTGTTAGATGAAGTCCCTGCACAAAATATTATTTTCAATACGTTTTCCTGCTAACTGTAGACGAGAGCAAAAAAGTAATTTCAAGCATGATATTATAGAAATCTACATTTTTTGATGAACTATTAGACAGGAAAATCATAGTAACAAACTGTATTGATTTGAAATTCGTTGTATAGGTTATTTTTATCATTCTGGAGGCTGATAGTAAATTATGCAGCACATACCAGAATGTCATTAAATAAGTTAAGTTATTTTTTTCGAAATGTTACTTTCAAAATTTGCATCAATATGGTTAGGTCTCATCGAGTAGAGGCAATTTTTGGCAATTCGAAGAAATCCATATATATTTAATAATGCTGGGAACAACACAGAATGTCATGAAAAGAAAATGGAAAATCTAACCAGGTTACTTCCCCAAACGTTCGCTTAAATCGGTAGAAAATAAATCGACTTTTTGATAAGGGGGTAAGGCGAGAGGAAACACAATTCTGACAAGTGGCATACACCCCTTCAATTCCCCAAAATCGATTGTTTTTTACTTTTACTTCCGTATGTGTACCGTGTTGGAAACACAAAACCTCGGGTTGACTTACCATTGTTTACTTCTTTTGGTTTTTTGGCATACTGTGCACATGTATCTGCATTGAATGATGGAATGTGGCTGGGTCAAAACTTGTCTGAACCTAGAAAAAGAATGAATATCTTGAGGTCTGGTTTTAAAAACCTTAGTTTGAATAAACAGATTTGGAACCCTGATGCAAATGAGACTTGTTGAAACAGAAATTGAGTTGTGGTGAGCGTGTTTGCGAACATGGAAATCCGATTATCAAATATTCATCTTTAGTAATTTTTAGAAACTAAATTGTATCATTAATTTTCCAATTTTTACATTTTGTTTATTGATCGCATTTTAGTTAGTTATATATTCTCTATAATTACTGTATGCAAATTGTAACTTTGCAAATTTCATGTGTTGTATTAAATAATTAATGCCTACATATTATTGTACTTATATGTTTTGGTACGTGCTGCATAGACATATAATTTATTAATTTATATATGAAGAAAGAGAAGATTCGAGATAGGGTTGATATATGAGATATGTATGCTCCTATTTAAACGACACAAGTGCGAATATATTCGACATATATCGATTTTGACTTCTTAATTTATCAACAACGTAGGCATGAAATAACGCACATTACACATACATATCTAACTCCCGCTGTATACTCCTATGAAAATCGAAAATGAAAATTGAAAATTATTCTCTTATATAATATTATATAGAAATTTTAGTTTGATTCAGCTGTCAAGCCACATAACTCAATTTTGATATGGGTACAAGTTCTCAACCACAAGAAATCAATTATACATGTAATGATATGCTGATTATGAACTTTAGATGAAGCTGTATAATTAGCAATGAAGTATCTGGATTTTTAATTGCAATGCATGGTATATCACTCGTATATAGAATCAAGTATAATATGTGTGTGTTTAAGTTTTATGGCAGCTTTAATGGTCGCGTGTATTATACAATCTCAAACATCTTGCTGTAATCATTATATGATATCACAGGTTCAACATTTCTAGCCGGGTCAAAGCTTTAATTAAGATCTTAGCCGTCATTAAATCAGTGATGAACTAGCTAAGGTGGTTATATTGACATCAAGCTTTATATAGGGTCGAGTAAAAACTCGATGAAGTAGACCTGTTTTAAATCATGCATTGTGCTCTTTTGGGTCTCAACTATAGCTCGTATCTGCTTCTGAAAGAAAAGAAATTCGATAACATCGCAATAAAGTACACAATAAAGAGTATGAAATTCCTCAAATATTAAGTTATCATTTGACTTTTTAGCTATAATCAACTATAAACTAATGTATATAAGCAGCTATTTTCAACTATGGGTAAGCGAACTTTATTTTATTTTGGAAATCCTGCAATAGTTAATAATTTTATAACGAATGATACTACTCGCAATCATTTATCTAATAGTGAAATTAAACTAAATATCTTAGCATTATACTCTAAAGGGTCAAATCAGTGTCGAGCATAGAGCATGGCATGGCCTGGAAATGCAGTGTTTTGATTGGGCAATCGGAAAGTCCCGCCATTTGGAATCCAATCGAAGCGTTGCATTTCAAGGACACGCCATGCTCCATGTTATTCCAGGCTCTAAGCTGTTTTTACCCTTAGGGTAAGAACAGCGTAGAGCATGGAAATCCAATCGAAACGCTGATTTCACGAATTCATTCCTATGCTTATTCTCCCATGCTCCACTCTGTTATGATTGAAAGTCATTATCTTAAATACAACGTTCCGATTGGTTTCACGATGGCGGGATTTTCCGATTGACCAATCGGTATGCTGCATTCAGATCATGCCATGCTTCATGCTATTTCACACCCCCAAACTAATTCTTACCCTTAGGAATGAACAAATCCTTCTACTATAGCTCGTTTCAAGTGTTGACAAGCATATTTCAGCAGTTTCCAGTCTGCACATTTACTGGTTTACAATCACTGTCGAACATGTCTCCAAATACACTATTTGCATATTGTTTTTGTTGTGTTTTTCTAGTGAGAATAATATACTTCCTGGTGCAGCTTGCATGGCACCATGAGCACGCTTCTTCCCCGCAAAGCAATATCGACCGCCCTGACTCTGTGTTGTGCAACAGCTGAGCAGCGCTGGTAACACTAGAAGCACTGATGACTGCCAAGGAATAGCTGTTGCAGGAGTGTCCCTAGCTGGCCTGTAGCACTGGGCTGATGCACGCGAGCAACATTTTCTCTTCACTACTTACGAGGTAACACCACTTTTCACTCACATTCTTGTGTTCTTCATCTCGTTAGCTTCTATCTGAGTTGATGTGCCATGGGAGCACGTGTCTGCTTTATGCACCATTCCCTGGTGGAAGAGGTGCATCAGGTGATTTGCATGTTATGGGACTAATTATCACCACATATCACAATCGGAGCTTTTTTAGAATCTTTATTGGGCTGGGTGACAAGTGGCTAGCTTGAAACTTCTGGTATGGCGATTTTGATGTTGAAACTCTGAAAGATGACAGGGCGTTCAGAACATTAATTTGTCCAGTATATTCTATAAATGTTCAATGTAAAGTGTTCCCAAATATTCTCGTGCTAGCTCTTTACATTATCTAGTTTCTGTAACTGTTCTTGGGCTGAGATATTGTAGCAAATGAAGCATGCTAGGACATTTATGTCTATTTTTATCCTCATGCATATACAGTACAACCTCGATTTTATGAACTCATCAGCAACGTCATGCACGTGGCTCCTGTCGACTGCTCGGTCCGTTTTTTTACTGGTGGAGGTCTCAACCTTTCGAAAAATTAATGAAATACTTGTAATTAAATGCATGGGATTTGGCTTTGACAATCAAAAAAAAAAAAAAAATGAAGATGGTGAAACAGAAGAAGATTTATGATTTTTTCCAAACCTACCCAACAAAATATATAAACATGTACATGACCCTACAGGTTGTGCATGTAATGGAATATAAAATAACTTTTAAGTAGTTAATTGCCTTGTTTCCTATTTTTTTAAAATTAGTTTTCTATTTTTTTGAACTTCAACCTCTATAATTTCTAAACTTTTCGATTTTATGAACGTCTCTTTATCTATAACTATACACTTTCTGTAACCTTTTCCGAAATTTTAATGAGGACAGACACAATAACTGAAACTAGGCTTGAAATGTTAACTTTTTGATATCGTTGGTCAATAAGTCTTGTTTTGGCAAGGTGAAAGTCATTCAATAGTTCCCATAATTCAATGGTAGAAAAATGATTCTTTGAATACTATTGGTAATCGGATCCCCCTTGACCCTCTCTGGATCTGCCATTGCTATTCGCCATGCATGGGACGTATGTGGTACGTATAATGCATGGCCATCTATCATATTTCTATTCTAAATTGTACTGGTGTCAAAACCAAAAACCTATATACAAAACCATTTTTGTTACTGGAGAAGCTCAGAGGGTAGTGGATAATGTCTTTTCCGAACCCCCCAGGAGTAATCGAGCAATTAACCCGGAAAACCTCTCCAGGATGTACTTAGGCAAATTTATTCCATTAAGGACGACTGTATAACAACGGTGTCAAAGTGTGAACGAGACGTTATCTCTAGGGCTTCTTCAGTATAGGATGTGGAAAGGCTTCTGGCAACCCATGATATGGGCAACCCTATGCCCTTTGCAGCACTCACGTGCCACGGAGGGGTAATTTGCAGTTCGTTTGACGATGTCTTCCGATAAAAGCCTCGTTATTGATTATTTCGGAAGGATGTGCCCAGCCGAGGGCATTTGGCAGGGATGTCGAGTGCCATTTGACATCACGGTACTTTAATCAATAGCCCCCTATTATCATAATTGGCCATATTTCGTCCTGTAAGACCCATGCGTGCTAATTATGGGATTGTGGAAGCCGTGCAATCTGAAGGCGTGCCACGGAAATATTTGGGCCGGGGTCCGTCGGTTACCTGCAAATTATTGGCGCCAGCTGCGGCGTAATTGCAGGTAATGGCGCGGGCAAATTTGCTAATATTGGTGTTATCGGAAAGAAAATATTAATCCGATGTCCCTTGCACGCTATCGGATGTGTACTTATCCTCTTTCACAACACATAATCTCGGTATACAACTATTAACTCACAATATCCAATTCTGGAGCTTCGTGCAGGCCTTGGAGAACTGTGGTATTAAGGGTACTGACATGTATAATCTTACTCTATACCTGAAATGGTCAACTTAGTCAATTTTTTTCTTTCCAATGTTAATCCCATGTCCCTCGCACGCTATTGCCATGGATGTGTAGCCTACTTATCCTCTTTTAAAACACAATCTCAAAACATGCAAACTCCATCTCTGGAGCTTCTTGCATGCCTTTCCTACTGAAAAATCTCATTATGTCTCATAGAGAAAATCTATGAGATTATATGGAGCCAATGAGACATGCTAATGAGACTAGTGAGAATATATGAGACATCCAATGGGACTTAATGAGACTCCAAAATCAAAGAGTTTTCATTCTATGGAACTCTACAATGGGACTTAATGAGTTTTCATTCTATGGAACTCTACAATGGGACTTAATGAGTTTTCATTCTATGGAACTCTATGGCAAAAGTCCCTTAATTCAAGATGTAATTACATTTTATGAGTCTATTATGAGACTCCTCTCTAATAATAATTTACTTAACAAGATTTGGTATAAAAATGATATGTTCCATAATCCCATAAGATATGGGGGTCTCATACATTGAGATTTTTCACTAGGGTTGAAAAACTACAATTGCTCACAAGGACCTTTGCTCACACCTAAACTAAACTTGCCCAAATGACCGAAATGTATGGGGAAATGTTTGATAAATTGTCCGATCACAGATTGCTTTAAACATTTTAACCGTTGGAGACATGGTGTTTTTTTGACCTAAGATACAAAAATGTTCCTGATTTAAAGAGGTCATCCTTCTTAAATTCATCTCTTTAGTTTCATAATCAATCTTAGCTTCCCTTTACCCAAATAAGTAATTCTAACGCCAGACGTAAGTGTTTGGTGCTCGATTTCACTTTCTATTCGTGGTGTTCTGAAACAGTAAACACGAGGAACACAAGTATTTCAACATGCTATACCATATTCTTCAAATTTATATGTTAAAAAAGCCTTATTCGGGTTAATTAACGAGCTATAAGTAATTCAAGCCTCTACATGAACGTGTATACATTGCTTGAATATATTTTGAAGTTTCTTGGAACAGCTAGCGTTTCATGTAACTAAAACGTTTTCTGTAACTGCGTTTCCAGGTGGTTCATAGGTCGCTTTTTTAACATTGCTGTTTACTTCTTCAGGACAGACTAACGATGCTGTATAGTCACTAAATTGTCACTTAACGTTATCATGCCTTGTCGGTTATTGCCTGTCACTTGTGTTGAAATTATTTGATAAAGGCAATGATTTTTTGTTGCTCCTTGCTAATGAAAAAACATAATGGGCAATTTATGTTTTTCAAAAAATAAACACCAAGCAATATTCGAGCGACCTGTAAGCAGTTTCTAAATTCAATTAATATATGAAAACATGAGTGAACTTTGTAAGCATTAAATTGGTTGCCAACATAATGACGAAAAGTTAATTAAAAGCTATAGACTGGCAACTGACCTCGATAACTGTTAAATGCGATATGAAATTGCACTTTATCCCGACCAAAAATTCGTTTGAAAAGGATAGATGGAAACATGGGCTCAGTTGGGCTGCTAAGTGTAGCACTGCATTATAGTTGAAACTATAAATCAAAAATACTGTTTTTTTTTCTAAATATTGAGGACAAGTCTTAATTGCCACGTATGACTTTCACTTTATAGCCTATATTCTCTTATAACTGCCTGTAATGTGATGACTGTAATAATAAAGACAATATCATCAGAGCATCCTTCACTTTCCAACCGTGTTCATACATTTACAACCAGTCTAATATAAATAGTAAATATTTAGTTACATATTGATAAAATCACATTATTTTTCAGACCTTATAAACATTTTGATATGGCTTAAAAATAGTGAATTGAAGGGCATGGTTACATGTTTATAGTTATCAAGCTTTATAGACTCATTTCACACCCCATGAGCACATATCTCAAGTGCACTCATTGTTCACCTTAATTGTGAACTCAAAATGGCAGTAAAGGTAGATGCCCAACACTAGAAGGATTAATCTGCAGTTATCCTTTAATTTTGACCACATTGACAGCTGTTTTTTTTTGTCAATGCACATGCGTGGGGACAACGTTAATGGATTTGTGGTTGAGGGGATACGACAATAAAGGGATTGAGCAGGTTTCCTTCATAGTGAACGACATTGGCAGCATGACATTACGACATTCACGACGCTAATGCTAATTTCATTAGTTTAACGTGATACCCCAACGTATTTGAGGAGCATAACTTATTGTTGCGCATGTGTAATAGAGTGTTTATCGTTCTCGTTATGGTAAGTCATGAATGGCACACCCTCTAATTTCAATAGTTTAACGGGATACCACAACGTCCTTGAGAGGCATAACAACTTTTACAGTGCATAACTTATTGATACGCATGCGTAATAGTATATGTTTCTCGTTCTCGTTAAGATTAAAGGCAACCTGACAATCCTACTAATGTCAGGCACTCCAATACCTTAAGGCTTTATGAGTATGTTTCAGATGAACTTTTTTAGCATGGTACTGACCACCTTATTTACTCGATCATTCCAGATGTCCTAGCTCCATGCTGGATGCCACGATGGGCAACAGCAACACAGTGAGCCGTCTCCAGGGCACCAACGGCACCCGGATGGTGGCCACCGAGCGGACGGCGGTCAGGAGTGGCTCCACCAAACGGCCACCCCCACCGCCGACGCTTCAGGCCACCGGGGAACCCCCACGCAAATCCAACTGGCAGGTCATCGAGCACTTCAGCAGCACCCCCACGAGCACGGCGCCCGTGGACAAGGTGATCCTGGAGATGCAGGAGGAACCGGAAGCGGAAAAACCCTCCACCCAGTGCGCCTGCCTGTGCACGCTACTGAACAGGGTGTTCCGTGTGCGCAACTTCGAAAACGCGCAGGTCGAGTTCCTGTACCAGAGGTACTTCCTGCGGCTCAACCAGACCAACCTGACGGCCATGTTGGGACTATTGATAGTCATCTGCCTGGTGCTGATCGTGATGAACTATGCCCTCGGAGGCGGCTATCATAGCACCTCGCCTATCCGAGGGGTCACCCTGGGGTCGTTTGTCGTCATCTACGTTATCCTGGAAATACTTTTGACACGAAGCTTCATCAATGAGGTCTACCTTATCATCTTCTCCTACGTCATTCTGGCCTCCTTTTTTGGCATCGAAATCCTGGTGTCCCTGGACACGGAAATGCGTACTGCCACCTCTGGAGTCTGGTGCACCCTGTTCTTTATCTACTCCACGTATGCTCTACTTCCGTTTCCGATGCAGGAAGCTGTGACCAGTGGCGTGCTCTTGTCCCTGGTGCAACTGGCCTTTGCAGCTGGCATGAACTACCAGGATGCGTTTCTCTGGAAACAGGTAGGAACCACATTTTTCATGTTGCTACTGTTCTTTTTTCAACATGCTAAAGCTAGACTTTGTGTTGTTGAAGGATGTTAGGTACTTGAGTTTTCTGGTACTTGTTTTTGCTGGAATAATGTAATGAATGCTTTAGTATGATTATTGTCATTTCCAGCATGGGTAAAGCCATGGAGTATGGAGTTTTAACTTTTTATTTATTTGAAATGCATGCATATGGTTCTTGCATGGTCTTGATCTTTCTAGCCAATGATGCATATGAATTTTTTGGGGATGGATATTAAATACACTATGTTTGACACATAACTTGACACACGTGCTGGTTGACAACATATATTTTAAGGCCTGATGTTGAGCGTTTAACCTTTTAAATTCGATATATGGATTTTTATATCAATATTTGAAAGCATGATGAAACTCTTGTTGGACGACATTTTACACGTCATTTAAACACGCAGTTTTTATTTATTTTTAATGGGGGAGGAGGCATGATCGACCAATAATTTTTTCACCTGGACAAGCAACGTTTTGTGCTTCTGTTTGATTTCTGGATTAAACAACTTTTGCTTTAATTGGTTTTAAACGATTTGACTTGGACATCATGATTTATAAACAATATTTTCGTTGTTTTATCATCAAGACATTTTTTGTTGTGAATATTACATGGTGTGCTCGACAGTTGAACTTTTAATCACGAATAGTTTCACATGGATCATTTAACATTAACAATCCCCCAGTTCTCTTGACTGTCAGGACAATGTAGGTCATCTAATGAAGAATTCATTAAGATGACTGATGAGGAATGTAGGGTTTTCTTAGTATCATAAGGCTTTAATTATCTTTGTTCTTGGGACTAATTGCGGCATTGCATTGGCAAGATTTTCGTAGATCCCGAAAAATACATGTACATATTGTTTTGAAAGGAGTTGCTTTATGGTTAGATGGTAGACTTCAATACTCCCTGATGACCCTTTACGAGCCATTGCCACTTCAGATATTCCTTGAAGAGCAGGGGTTTGCTCATTTTTCCTCGTTACTTAATGAATGCTTTCAAGTATTTACATGTTTCTTCTTTATTGCCTTGTATCACAAACGGTAATGATGAATGAGAAGACGTAGTTCCAGAGAAGCTATAAAATAATTTTTATGGATGAGCAATTGGATACCCTTTTATTAATGCATGTGTGTAGACAGATGATTGGATATCCATTTTCCTTTTATCCAGTCTTTTCTCACTGATTTGCTACTGTATATATGAGCCACAGAAGCCAAAGCAATTAATGAACAGGAAACAGCTTTGATTTGATACTGCAACTTTCCGAGTGGAAT
>JAQGCC010002933.1:0-16758 GCA_034698905.1 Xestoiulus laeticollis
AAAAATTCTATGCGGAGAGGGGGATTAAGCATTTACGCACAAATGCATACTCTCCGCATATGAATGGGGTGGCTGAGTGATTTAATCAAACTGCCGTTCAAGCCATCCGAGTCATGTTAAGGGCAGAATTTCTTCACACCTTCACCAAGTCCAATTTAGCAGACTTGCTCACGAAACCCCTTTCAGCCAGTCGGATTGACGCACTCACGCCATATCTTCGCGAGAGAGCGCTTTAAGTGCTCGGACGCTGCACTGCAGGGGGAGTTTGTTATACCTATGTGTATATGCAGTGCAGTGTAGGGATGGGTTGTCCTACCAAATTTTTGTTATGAAATTAATTTAAAGAATTAATTAAATTAAAACTCAAACCTACCTTGTAGCCTTGTCCGACCTGGTGGAATTCTGGATGAAATAACCTGAAAATGAAAGGAAAAAAAAATGAACTTAAGCAGTGTTATTCATCATGTCAGTTTCCCCCCCCTTTTATATTTACCTGTAATGATGAACTTGTCCGTCCAGGTGGCGCCCTTGTTATTGTTTTAGCCCACCTGGCGGCCATGTTGTTTTTGGCACTCGGCTGATGATATGGGCGTAGCCTAGATGCATGAGAAATTGGATCCTGGATAAAATAAAAATTAATGCCAAGTTTAACCTTTTTCTCTTTTGTTCGTGTGCCTCTGAAAGATTTAATAACACCTTCAACCTCTTCCTCTTTGCAAAACGAGAATTTGCGCCGCAATAAAACTTTTGCAAAGTTTAATTATTATATGGCACTTTTGCTTGTAGCGCCATATGATACTGTATTGCGCTTAGTACAAATAGCGCTTTACCAATACGCGGATTTTGCGCTCCCGTATTTCGCCGAACCATTTTGCGCTTTGCTTTATTTTACTTTAGCGTACTTTTCTCATGGCTTAGTGATAGCATCCGAGTGTTTTTGCGCTTCTCTATTTTGCGCTTTTGTATATGGCAACCAAATTTCGCTAGCTCAAGCGATTTTGGCCGTTACAAGGGACACTCCTTACAAATTTTCCATTTTGCGCTTCTCGTATGTCAGTCATACAACATACGTTCATTTTTCGCTTTTAGGGTTTTTGATCAAAACCGAAAAGCGATTTTTGCGGAAACTAATTGTGCTGTCTTGTACACACATATCCTGGGGAAAATTGTAAGTGTTAACACTATACTTATGATGGTTAGGCCAGCACGACTGCTCAGACAAGACAACTTCATAGGCTATTCTAACGTTATTTCTAGAAATAAAATGTCTGAGCGCACTGTTCCTACTCCTGCCTTGGGACATTCGTCCACAACCAATATTTTGGAACAAACTGCAGGAGATGATGGTGATTGTCACAACCGTCTCAATCTGTGTCCATAATGTCTGACACAATCCCACCTGGCCAGCTGGATTTGGAGGCCTTGCTTGCCGAGCACACCAGGGAACAACAGGACATGGAACACCTGTTGTCACAAAGTGCTACAACATCAAGTGACCCCTCCTACATGCTTCCACCTCAGCTAATGGATTTGGTACGTCAGCTGTCCACGCCGCAAGCAAGTTCGTCAATAACACCCACCACCACAGAAGATATTCTTAAGCAATATGTTTTGCTGCCCTGCAGCCAACTCATGGATTTCGGGGACCAAATTAAGGCAGTAGCGCGCCATATGCTCTCTGGAGCAATCTCCAGGATTAGGCCCATGCCGGATTCCCTAACTAATGCAGATGCTTGTACCTTAATGAAATATTTTATGGAGTTTAGTCTTCAGCAAGGGGACAAGTTAGACAAATCTGGTAGGAAAATTGTAGAATTAGAGGAGCAGCTCAAAAAAATGACGGCCAAATATCACAATTGCGCGCAACGCCACCTGACCTTGCATCGGCATTGCCAGAAGTGGAAAACTGAACACGCTGTGACCAAAGTGGACATTTTTACATCCACCACGTTGGATTTCCCTGAAAATGTTAATGAGCCATTTGATATTAATTTAGATCAACTCCTTCAGGTTCCCACATCTCCCATAGCTACGTTTTCTCGTAGAACCAGACCCCTATCCAGCAACTCGGACACCTTGCCGTCTGAAGATGAAAATATCCGTAATTGGAAGGAGTCCAGAAAAAATCCAAGGTTAGAGGAATCTGCGTTGGACATCCAAAGTGTGCCCACTCACCTGGATCCTACTGTCATTTTGGACAAATTGCCAACAGTAATGGAACTTGTTCCAGAAACACAGGTAGAACTTGTCATCTCCGCTGATGTTTCTGATCCTATGGATCTCGATATGGATGACTCCACGCAAGACATCCATAAGGAAACGGAGGAGGCAGTAGCTCATCTACTTCGGGAGACGGTGTCCATTCCGGAAATCGTGCAGGACAAATCACCAATGCGCTCACCCACAAAATCGCCATCCACATCGCCTGATAGGGCTTGGAATCGCAGGGACAGAAACTACAACAAGGATGATCCAGCTGGATATAGTCGTCCCAGAAGTCCTGGTAGTCCTCCTTCTGCTTTTAGGGGTAGGGTCAGGTCTTTAATGCCCAAAGACAAAGCTCGTTTCCCTAAGAATTTTAGGCCCAGCACAAAAAAGGGTCTATACGCCCTGCACCAAAATCCCTGGTGGTTATTCCGCCCAGACGATTAACATCATCATCAGCCGCACCAGCAGCTGTTAGAAGTAGTAGGATGGCAGCCGCAAAATCGTCAATAGTTCCCCCTAGTAAAATAACTGTAAAAGAGCGTGTAGCAAGGGATAAAGCACAACGAGGCGTCTCACCAACGCATTCTGAATCTCTTGATTTGGACATTTCTGATGCGGATTTAATCTTACCTGCAGAAGATTTGCCCAAGATCACGGATTTAGACAAGCCATTTGTCCCTATATTAGAGTATAGAGAGGTGGCTAAAATCACCAAAGGCTGTAGAGGACACGCGTGGATCCTTCAAGACACGCAGTTTCAAACCCTTTTCCTGTACAAGCAATTTGAGGTTAGGGTCCCTGCTAGTGTTAGGAAATCCATGGCTGAATCTGCAGCGTATGATTTTGATATGGCAAGATTGAAATCCCAGTCAATAGATGAGGTATTTCTTAAACCGCTTCCCGGTGATAGTGATTACCTTTACTTTCAAAGGCTCTCAGAAATTCCAACACCCTTGAATGGCAAGGAGGCCTGTTGGCATTGTGTATTTAAGAATAAACGCAGCCGTTTTTGCGTCCAAAAAGAAGCACAGCATCACGCCAGTGGACTTTTACATCTTCCGCATTATGGAATTTCGACGTGCCCACAACCAGTTGGAACTGCCGCCTATTTACCACAAGAAGCGATGAAGATTTCATGCGTAACGGGTATAAAGGGGTATTCAGGTTATTTTTGTGATATATATATATATGCTAATTTTGATATTACAACCTGTGATAATTCTCTCTGGTCAAATTTGGTACAAAGCTCATGTTTGAGCATTATTGTCTAATCACTTTGATATCTAGTTTATAGCATTTTGCTAGTCATTTTTACCTTGCTCGCGTTGCAAGTTTTTATGTGTTTTCACATTTTTTATTGGGGTTAAAGTCATTCCGGCGAGGGCGGCCCTATGAATGCATAGTATTTTCACACTTTTTATATGTGCATAATTACTTAAAATTGCGTCTTACCTGTTAATTAAGGCCGTCGCTATTTAGCTTAGGTCTTCATTGGGGGGTATATGACGCTCCAATCCTTTTTCTTCATGAAATAATAAAAAGGAGGGAAATTTGAACACAAAGTGTCAAGTTCTTTAATATGCAAACAGCAGCGCGCTTATGTAAACACGCGAAAGAGAGAAACTTATATGATCGCTTATGTAAACTGTCCATATCGCGCTGCATGATTTTTGGTGGATGAAATCTCCAAAATTGTATAAAAGGAGCTCTGTCATCCACAACTTGGCACTTCTTTGGGGTGAAGCCCCACAGGTAACACTCCTGGACTCTTGTGTAACCTGAAATGGAAATAAATATGTTTGTTGTTGTTAATTGAAAACCTTGCCTTGGATCTTCTTTGCATGTCTGCAGCGAAATTGGGACTAAATGCGCTTATCTGGTTGTTTGCATTGACGAAGGAACCCAGTAGCTACCAACCATATTCACTAACCAAGGAAGGAAGGACTTAATACAAATTTCCATAAATAAAATTACCTAATCGCACTTATATAGTTTAGTGCATCCTAAATGCGCTTACATAAGAGGCGTGAGCGCAACTACACCAAAGCTGATCCTGCACACTGCAGTCGTCCTCGCAGTCCTGGAAGTCCTCCTTCTGCTTTTCGTGGTAAAGTCAAGTCTTTATTGTCAAAACATGAAGATAGATTTCCCAAAAATTTTGTGCCCTCCAAGAAGAAATCCACAATGCGACCAGCGCCTAAGTCATTAGTTGTAGTCCCTTGTTCAATTCAATTCAATTCAATTTCTTACCCTGCAATCAGCATGTAATATGCCATGTGGCAGGGGGCAAAGAGCCAGATTTTTTAAGGTGAACTTTATACGGTCGTGGCCGTTTTTTTGGGGAACTATCCCGGCATTCGCCTATGTGCCTATATGGGCGATTAATGGAGGTCGTGGGAAACCTTGAAAAACCACAACCAGGATAGCCGACCGGGGTTCGAACCCGGGTCTCCCGAGTTAATCTAAGTTATAATTAAAAATATTGGCAATCTATAACTGCCCATGAACCACTACTTTAAATCCGAATTTGAGAACCTAGCTACTCAACTAGGACACTACTGAGTGGACGGCAAAACTTCGGTTTCAGAAAAATCTATCACCAGGAGATACTCAGATGAAATTTCGTTCTGACAATATACAGTTTTGACACATCCTTTATCAGGTCAAAATTTGATGTCATGATGTATTTAAAAAAATGTTAAAACAGATGAGGGGGAGTTTATGGCTTCCCTTTGCTCATTATGATAGTCATTATGTATTCAAAATTAACAATCGTTGAAATGGATGAGGCAAAGTTTCCCTTTGCTGAATCAAATCTGATACTGATCTGAAATTTATTGTATCATTTATCCGGCTATTGCTCATTATGTATTAAAAAAACTTAAACGGATGAGGGGAAAGTGTGTGCATTGTTTTTCCCTCGGACAGGTAATTTTTTACCTTTCACCGGTTATCAACCTCTATGTATGGTAAAGAACAATATCAAATTTGGTGGGTGATACAGAAATGACTTTTACTATACTACTGCTGCCACAGCTGGTAAGGGTTACAAACCATTTCTGGTTACTGAAGAGTGGGCCAACTACATTGTAGCTCGCATAGCGGTCTTGGATCACATTTTATGCACAGGTCTATTAATGATTTATAAAACTGATTTCAAGATTACTTGTGGCTAATTTTAGGAGATTGGATAGTGTCATGTTTTTAAATAAACATGGAAATTAAATATTGTATATTTAACACACCCATTATTTTTAAAGCTCTTAAGATGGTACCAAAAAGAGATGCATGTCAATCAGTTTATGTGTTGTGGCTAGAAGAAAAACAAGGAGGAATCGTTCCACTGCAGGATGTCAAGACTTATCCTAATATTAAAAAGGGTCAAATTACAGAAGCTCGCTGGGGAGGATCATATTATCCATGCAAAATTTTAAAACTTGGCAGTAAGTATCAAAAAACATTCATTCTTTATTTTTCCTTCAATTTTATTGTTATCATAGGCCAACATGTTAGTGAAATGTATTTTAATTGCAGCGCCTAAAGAACTTTCAGATGCAGAGTCTGAACTTCTCCGTGGTGTAATACCAGATAGATGCAAACAGGATTTCTCAAAAAATAAATCAGTTTCGACAGAAGAGTCTTCCAGTAGTGAAGAAGATGAACAAGAATATTCTAAGCCAAAAAGAGCAAGATGCCACCGTGTTATAAACCACGAAAGGCTGGCCAAGTTAAAAAAAAATAGAGCATATTCGGAAACAAATGCAGCTAGACGATTTCGATGCAATAATTAAGGATTACGACAAAAGCCATTCCAAAGAAAACCTTCCAACAGGAAGCTCCAAAACAAATTTTTTAGAGGTAAGTTAAAATATACCAACAATTCATGGAAAATTTCTAAATGTTGTTTTACTTATACCAAAACAATGTTTTACTACATTTTCAGGACAAAGAGTGTGGACCACTCGAAGCAATGATTAAAGCTATAGCCAGCCCAGTGGATGTACATCCTGAAAGTTTTCCAGAGGACTTGGGGACTGACCTTTTAGATTTAAGTCAAGAAAATACTCAAGTAAATGTAACTATTAATTTAGTCCCAGGAACATCCAGTAAAAGTGAGGTTTCACTGCACAATATTGACAATGACAACGTGGACCAAAACATTTTAAAGTAAGTTTCCACATAACATAAATTATTACATATGATTTGCCCTAATAAGTAATTTAATCAATTACGCATATATTCTTTACAGTGTTGAAAAAGATTATCCTATATCCAGTACTAAATTTAGACAGCTACAAGACGAGAACAAGGCGTTAAAACTACAACTGAAGATTACAGAAAGCCGAACTATGGAAAAGAATGGATGTCATGTTTGTCAACAATTAAAACGTGAGTCATTATACTATAGAACCTTTCCTTTTTATTCAATGCTTACATGTAAATGTATAAACTATCTATTATCCTAAATATTTTTACACTTATTTTGCAGGGAAACATCAGTAGAACTTTAATGATGTCAGCATCATATAACGTACTCTTTAAAAATGCCAACGTCATAGCTGCCGTCATTTTTAAAACGTTATAAATGACACTTATCATTTAAACTTCGTTAAAATAAATGATGCCAGCTATGATGTTGACAC
Source organism: Xestoiulus laeticollis (assembly GCA_034698905.1). Taxonomy (NCBI): domain Eukaryota; kingdom Metazoa; phylum Arthropoda; class Diplopoda; order Julida; family Julidae; genus Xestoiulus; species Xestoiulus laeticollis. Next base: position 6,852 of record JAQGCC010002933.1, read on the forward strand.
GTTAAGTACATAAATGATGTCGACATCATATAACATACACCATATAACATATACGTTAAGAATACCTACATCATTTTTGAAAAAAATTGTAAATGACACTTATCACAATTCTGTTTCAATAAATGATCCCAGCTATGACGTTGAAATCGTTAATGTGTATGTTAATTATGAAGACACCATATAATGTACACATTAACAATGTAGATATCATAGCTGACCACATGAATCTTATCAATTGCATTAATGTTTCAATAAATGACACCAGTAATGTTGACATTGTTAATGTGTATGTTATGTAATAGTAAGATATAGGTGCACGGTCTATTGACTTTACCTTGTTAAACTAAACGTAATAAATAATGCACGTGGGCCAAAAGACACATTCGTGAAAAAGAAAACAGTGCAGTAGATTTCAAACAAAGTAAAATTCACAAAAAAAAACAATGCTGTCACTAATTTTTAATCAGAATTGTAATCAGTAAGCATTTTAAAGTATGTCTAATTCCTGCAATTAAGAATTTCATCAAACTAATTAGTGGATAACTATTAATACATTAATAGTTTAAGCAATTGGGTTTGGGGCTTAAATTGTTTCCTTATAATTATCTAACCCTTAAATTCTTTTTTAGCTTTTCATCCTGTGCTGATTGATTATTTAAAGCAACTGAAGAAGTATGCATAATTATAATAATATTTTAAATTATTTGTATTTTTATTTATCTGATGTTTTTATTTTAAGGCTACGATTTGTGGAACTGGAATGCGTGCAGACGTTACAGTGCAGCAGAATGATTTGGAAAACTCGATGGTTAAATTGCATAATGACACTAACATATTAGTTACCAGAACTCAGAAAAAAAAGATTTTAGTAATGGGAATGAAAAGCCCTCAAAAGATGACAACTATTTACCTCAACACTCTATTTACAAAAGCCGAACTATGGAATATGTCTGGAGTAATGGACAAGCGCAACAAACATAATGCTTTGCCTAAGGAACATTATGACTGTCTTCAATGTAAGTAAATTTTTCTCTAAAGGTGACCTAGCTTTACAACATTAGCTAATATAACGAATTATAACTATTCTATTCCTAGGTGAAATGCTAATATAGCAGAAACTTTATACAATTTTATTTTTTAACATTTACTAGCTGTTTCGTCAATTATATCAACTTATCTCAGTTTAACTACATGTTCTAATAAAAATTTTCTTCTAGTTCTACTTCTGACATATCACAAAGATAAGATGCAAAATTTATCAATTGCAAAAAAAGGTTAGAAAAATCACATGATTTTCATTGTATGTTTTTGTTTATTACATTCCATTCATAAATACACTGCATAAATATTTAATGAGAATTTTTGCAAGTAATGTTAATTACAATAGGTTAAAAATAATATTTTTCTATTTATTTCAGTACCAGTACTTCAGACAATTAATGGTAATTAACTGAACTTACCTATTTTGCCTTATTTGTTCCCACATTTTACTAGTTATTTCCACAGTTTAAGAAATGTTTAATGTTATTATCCTTATTTGCTCCAACATTTTCCTAGTCATTTCCACAGTTTAAGAAATGTTCAATGTTATTTTCCATAAACAAACTGTTAGGCAGAGTTTATGTTGAAGCATTGGAGACTTATATGAACTTGAAGTCCTGAAATGCAGCATTTCTATAGGTAAATTGTAAATCCCGCCATTGAGAAACCTTTCGGAATGCTGCATTTCCGGATTTCGAGTCCAAGAAAGTCTTGGATGCTTCAACATGAACTCAGCCATATAAGTAACATGTTCTTAGTTTCCATATTTTTAAAGAATGATTTGATGTTTCAAAGAGTTGGTTTGTCATGTTTTTTGAATGCATGCATTGTATTGATATAAAACTTTAAATTCTTGTAAAGTTGCTTTTATTGCCTATTGTTCCTGTCAATAAACTTTAAATGTGACAGTTTAATATTTTACAGCAATTGTTATTTAATAACTATAGGTATGTTTCCTAGGTATAGAAACAATTAGGATACCATTTTCATACCAATTATAAACATAAATAATGCCTAAAAAAAACAATTAGAAACCATTTTTCTACGTATGGGATTCTTTATTGATACCTGCTAAGGTTTCTGTTTGATAACCTTAAGCAAACCACAAATAAACCTACAGCAGGTATAATTTTTACAACCTCAAATAGGTACTGTTTTGCACCCGATAGCACCTTATTGATACATAGGGTGATACTCCGCTTTATACCTAAAATCGACTTTAAAAATAAACCAATACGAGGCATAGGAGATACCTTACAATTTTAGTAAGGGCTTTAATCAACCAGCTGATGCAAGTGACAGTCCAACTAAAAAGGTAAATTAATTTAGTGAACAAATTTAAAATTTGAATGTACATGTATTTCAATTAATGCCACATCATTGCATGACATTTTCTTTACAATATTTTTTACAGAAAATGAAGTTGATTCTGATATTATAATTGAACCAAATCTGAGCCTTGCCCAGGTAAAAAACCACACATGTAGCAAGCATTGCCTGTCCAAATTTTCCAGCGATCTGGTGATGGCTACATTTGGATCAGAAGTCGTGGCTAACCACGTGTTGAAAGGTTCTGGGCCTACAAAAAAGAAAGTGTTGAATCCTGAAATTGTTGGGGATATTACAGGTAAGTACACATTTGTTCAATTGATAGGCATAATTATACTTATACAAAATTTGTTATAATAATTTGTTTTTCTTTTAAATTTCAGAGCATGCGTTAAAGACTTCCACATGGCAATGCAGAAGCAGTCAGGAATGCAATTAGGAGGACAAAGCTAAATAATAGGGACTTACAAATGGCGACTTTTTTCTTTCACATCCACTTCAAAAGTCAAAGTGGTTTCTAGTGCGCATGCGCCAAAAACTAAAACGACTTTTTAAAAGTGACTTTTTCGAAGTCACAAAAAAGGAACTTATTTCAAATAAGTGAATTCTAAACGACTTTTTCGTCTTCTGGCACTATGATGCTAGTGGCTTGACTGACGTCACGATTGCGTCATAATAAACGGCGCTTGAAAAGGAAAACTACTACGACTTTAAAAGTGTAAGCAATTTTCGGAAAACGTCGTTTGTAAGTCACTAATGAGTCTAAAAAGCAAAAGAGTGCGATACCAGTAAGCAAGCTAGTGGATGAAGCTTTAATGGCCTTCAGTGAATCATATTCAAAAGCTGAGTAAAAGTTAGTATAAATTATTTATTTATGTTTTATATTTTAATCAACTCACGCTAATTCTTTATCTAATTTTTTATTCTCCATTAAAATAAAAACTTGCATTGTGAAGACAATTTTTATTCATAGCTTTAATGGATGAAGCTTTAATGGCCTTCAGTGAATCATATTCAAAAGCTGAGTAAAAGTTAGTATAAATTATTTATTTATGTTTTATATTTTAATCAACTCACGCTAATTCTTTATCTAATTTTTTATTCTCCATTAAAATAAAAACTTGCATTGTGAAGACAATTTTTATTCATAGAAGTATGTAAGTTTTCTAATTGTCATATCCACCCCCTGACACAGGCATCTACACCTTTATTGATTTAGAAGGGGCGGTGACAAAAATCCAATTAAACTTTAGTTGGTTCGGAATGCTGGTACGTGCCGTCCTCCGAAGTCGCCTCGGGTTGCATCTCGGCCCTGGTCATCCTCGTAAAACAACCCTTCTTGGTCATTAACACTTCACTTCAATTAACACACTATTAGGTTGACCTTTGCTCTTTATAAGTTTTATTCATTTATCGCTAACACATTGTATTTAATTGCGCACACTGGGCCTTTCATAAACCTCGTTCCTAACTCCTTCGGGACCTTCCGGACCGTAGTCCCCCTCCTCTAAAACCTCTCAGAAGACCCAAAAATAGATTTCTGTGTCCTACCATAGTTTCAGTTCAGGTCCAGGTTCCACAGGTATCCCCTCGGTAATATGCTCCCCTCTCGGAAGCTAAACAGCTGATTCTCCGGTATTGCTAGACTCCCTCAAAGGCAAAATTGGCTAGGTAACATGGATCATCCAATAATCATCCTTCAGTTTCTGCAAGTTTCAGCAAATCCTCATTAAGAGCTCCTGGCAGACTCTGATCAGCAGCTCCTTCCAGACTGAGCTTTTTTGACTTTTTCTTTCGCTTTTTACATTTCTCTAACAACCTTGGGCTACACAGGATATAGCCATATATGGCCCGATGCCTTGTCTTCCGATCTGCGTGGGTGTCCCCTACCATTGTTTTTAGCTGCGCCCCTACAGATGGGCTGCTCCTTTTCCGCTATCTTGGTTTGTTATCCGTGTCCTCCATCACCTTGGTTCGTCATTTGCTTCTTCCGCCTCCCTAGTTTCTGGGGAAGACACGGGAACTTCCTGTTTTTTTTAAATGCATCCGCCATCTTGTGGCATCCGGTGACTTTTGGGGGACATGGGGCTTCCCATGTTGTAGGTGTTCCCCCACCCAGCAGACATTAGTAATGTTTGGTGTCAAAGAAATAATTTATGGGGGGATTTACTTAGTGGGGTCGTGGGACTGACCCCGCATTCCAATTCTGGAGATCCGGCTAATATGATGGTCCTGAGGCCATCTTGACCAGATCTTATTTGATTGTCATCATGGCTGGTTTGGCCTCTCCTCCGATTGCAGTAGTTTTCGTTGTTGAAGACTTGGGTGGGGCCATTGTTTGCTACTCTGCAAGCATGACCAACATCATGCTCTGCTTGGCCCCTGGCTTCCCAATGTCCCCCCCGGCCTTATCCACCTGGCTGGCCCAACAGTGGGCCAACCTCAACTGGCCTTTTATCCCGGATGGCCTAAAGACCTTTTTTGCCTCGGTAATCCACCACTTTGGATGGTCAGGGACCATCCTGATAGGTCCCCCTCCAAATAGTGTTTCTGGTTCCATGTAGGACCTACCCCTCACGGACAGATTTAACCCCTGAAGACCTGGACCGTCCCTGGATTATTCTCAAGTTCGTTTTGGATTATTGCCCAGGCACCAGCCCGGCCTAAAGGTAAGTTTTTTATTATTTTTAAAAGCTTAGGGGGGGATCCTCAGCCCCTAACATAATTATGCATTTTTTAATCTTTTGTGTATTATTGTATGATAAAAGTTATTTGGAAATTAAAGATTTTTCATAACAATGCATAACATGTTTTAACATAAAGTTTGTGGCCATATGCTACAATACTACCAATGTATAACAAGTAAATGTGTTTCTGAATCGGTGTGACTGTTACTTTTCAAAAGGCGGATTTACAAAACGCGGATTAACTGAACATCTAGTAACTTTTGCTTTTTGCAGGTTTTTGGCAACAGTGGATCAAGTGCCCTTAAGATTCTCTCGCCCAATTCTATGAGACCCATGTCCATTGCTCTCGGAGGACTATCTGCTATATCTGGCACAAGACAAGGTGGTCACTTTTGAATCCTCTATGGCCCCTATCTCCATTGCTTCAGGTGAACCCGATTTGCAAGTCCCAGTCAAAGAACATTATCATGTTGTGTCTTGGGATGGTTGGACCTAAATGGCCAACGACATCTTAAGCAAGTACAGGCCATCATGGACGCCGATAGTGCCATTTTGGGGCATCCTTTACTTGGTTATCTTGATGTAGCGACTTTGTTGGAAGACGTGCCTGCTGACTGTCCAGAAACTACCCCAGGTTTCGTTGATATCCAGTCTACAGTCTTTTGCCCATGGACTAGGGAGATGACCCATGGTCATCAGCTATGAAGCAAGCTCGTCTGCAGATAGCTGCTCAGCTGTCTCAGCCATCTCCTATTCCAGTCAACCATTACCATAGCTATAGCTTTGAGTGTCTGCAGTTTTTTATGCAGCAGATTGCGGGGCTGACAGATACAAACTACCATCTATCGGCAAACAACAATGCACTAAAGGCTGATGTCGCTGTTCTTACAGCTGACAATCGTGAGCTCCTTCGTCTGCTGCTGGAATCCACACAGAATGTCAGCAGATGCTGCGTCATCTGACTGAAATGGTTTATCTATCCCCAGCGCAGCTGCATTTGAAGAGATCCCACCGGATGCTGCTCTTGGTGAGCAATGGTTTGTCAGCAATTGCAGATCCATCCTCCGTATAGAAAATCACCGACAATTTTTGTTCTCAACCCGATGCTGACCCTCTTGTTCTACGGTTTCCATACGGTTATTTTCAACACAGGGGGTTCCAGAGCAATGCAAATGCACATCACCGGAACCAGTACTGGTATAGGTTTTGCACTTTCCTCTTCTGCGCTACCAGGTTAGTCTCTCAATCCGTCTCTGGATTTTACAGTCTGCATCTTTATCCTAGCCATTGGTCCCAATCCCGGAACCATAAATCCCAGGCTGTAGTTCTTGGCCTACTTCTCAGGAGTCCGTCAATGCTGTTATCTCTCGTGAAGCACCTCCTCCGCCGATTAATCATTTTTCCTAATCTGAATCCTCCTTGGATCCCTTAGTCTTCATCTCTATTTAGGGGTCCACTGCTATACCATCGTCGGCGCCAGTGCTCATACTTGAGGACCTAGAGAGCAAATCCGAAGCACAGCTATTAGCTTACAGAAGAACGTGGGATCCGGCAACGGGCATCTGGATATGGCATTTAAGGATCTGTTTAACTCCATATGTGTCTTCACCGCCGACAAACTGCATCAAAGTCCAATGCCACATAGGCCAATTGCTCCTTGACTTCACGGATGATCTCCAGCGACGTTGAGTTGCCTAGTGTGACATTTAGCTGTCTCGCAAGCGCCTCGGTCACCCCGTATCCACCGACGTCCTGCCTTTGCACCTTGCGATTTAAACAAATACCAGGACATTAGAGATAGTTGGCATTGAAGGCAACCATGTAAATATTTCCATGGCGATTGTAAACGGGAATTTACCTAAGGTTTCAGAACAACGCCATTTTGAATTGGCACTACATGAGTAAGGCCAAAACCGCTGTCTACCACGAGTCCAGTGTTCCTGCCAGTGGCATACAGGTTGGACAGATAGGTGAACCTTGTCTATGGCGAAGTGTTCGAAAAAGCAACGCATCATCCGTTCGCGCATAGAAAGCGGGCTTTGTGGTCCGATGGTTAGTAGGGCGGTGCCACCGTTGCAGTTCAGGCCAAGCTTGTCGTGTAAGGCATGTGTCCAGATCATCTCTATAGCGTCCAGGTCCTCCATGGATAGGGTGATCCAGGCTGAGTACACCACGCTTGGCCTCTGCTTTAGAGCCCACATACATGTAGGTGTCACCGTGGTGCTCTGTGTCTACCAGCACGGAAGTGTCGCATGGACATCCGATGACCGACGGAAAAACGGTGATGGGAAAGCGCTCGCCTGTGAAGCCCACTTTCATCGCACTGGATCCTGTATCAATGACTACTGCTGGTTTGTCCATCAAAAAACCTTTAGTTACAAAAATTCTATGCTTTAATTAGTTGTGGACTGGTATGCCTATAATCTATTTTCACACGTTGTGAGTATGTATATTGTTAAGTGAGGGTCCACAAGACACCGCCAAATTTTCCATTGTAAGTGGACCAACCCTGTCTAGAGTATTCTTGTTTAACTGGTGTCTATATAATGTGCATTTAGCTGATAAAGGCAAGCAAATTGTGTAAGAAAATGAAAAGGAGCATGCAATTGAGTAGATATACCATACCACTTTGACTGCAGTTTTATTCTCTTATATTGTCAAAGGCTCATTTTTGGCAAGTCATAATTTGTCATGGAAGCAAAACATTCGTTCATGAATTTTATCTAGTATTTAGCCAGTAACATATCATTTGGAATTTTACTATGAATGCTGTTTTATAATTGCCCAATTTTCACATAGTTAGCCAGGTGTCAACCTGATCCTAAGCCAAAATTTCCCCTTTAATTCAAGTTCATCAATACGGAAAGAAAGCGTGAACTGGTAAGATACATTTAATTATTTGATACCACCAATAAGGCTGGCTTTTAATAAGTTAGAATTCACTATTTAATTTTTGTTTCACCTTGTTTATTTGTCCACACCTCTTTCTTGCATTAGCAACTCATACAATTTTGAAACGGGATTTTTTGAGAAGGGAAACCTTTCACTTTTCTATTTTAGTGTACATATAAAAGTAACATTCTCAAAAATCTAATTGTATCCCATTTAAAAGTTCCTACATTCCATGCAATATTGCATTAAATTTACATTGTATACAATTCTTATAAGCTGGTGCACCAAAAAAGATAGCATCCCTGTGTAAGACAAAATAAAAACAAGAAACTTTTAAAACAGCCTTTGACATACCTAAAAACTTGACAGCCAAATATTCTTTACTATTTAGCGACATGATTTGATTTATAAATTTAGGAAAGCTATATGTACCCCGACAGCAGAAGGCATTGCAAGATTAAAAGGAAATGAACTTTGAAATTGTGGAGATGATAATAAGATGAGTATTGTGACACTTGACATATGGCAGCCCAAACCTAGGATGAGCCAATTGTTCTTCTTGATATCGACCCACAATTTTAGATCGAGCCTGCTACATTTACCCCAGCTAAGGCGCTATGCCTCCCAGGGCGTGCGGTGGTTTCTTCCTGATTGGAAGTCCTCCTACACAGCAGCAGCTCTTTATGAGGGCTAGATGAGTATAGTACTCGAGCTGTCCTGTGGCCATTTAAAAAATATGCATAAGAGATTTTAGGCTCAGATGCTTACTTGCTGTACCCGTTGATACCTCCTTGAAGGCATGGTCCGGGGGATGGCCAAAAAACAGTGCTCATGCGTAGGATTATGAGGGCCATATTAAGTGTTCTTGACTCGGGGACCAGCGACTTAAATCCACAATTACATGTATGGATAGGCATTGAATAGAAAACAAATAATTGTGTAATGCCTTTACCATCGAGGCTAAAAACTTCCCTCATAATTTCATTACGTACTGCCGGTGCATTGTCCGAAAAGTAAATTTGAATATTCAGCATCAAGTAACAAATATGTCAAAAAGTGTTTAGGCCTTTTAATCCGAATCACGTTAGCATGAATGAATATCACACTATATTTTATAATCAATTAGTGGACAGTTAACAATTTAGATTTAATGCAAAATGCAATGGAAAAAATGCAAAAACAAAGGTCATTCAAAAAGAGTAAGCTTAAGTAAAACAATGGCAAGAATTAATGCTTATTTTTTAAACGAATCTTGGATTATTCTAACAATGCATTCAAAAGATAACGGCACAATATATGATACATATTTCAATAAAAACTAATTAAAACTTATAATAGAAAAATATAGGTGGAGATTTTTTAAATACATTGTTTTTACATTTTTTAACAATATTGTTTAAATTGTTGAATGCTGACATCTTAATGAATTTATCAAATGTAATTTGGTTTAATTACATATTTCCTACCACAAATAATTGAATTTACATTAATGTTCTCTAGATTAGTAGGACGGGGACCTGAATCTCTACCAGTGAAAGTGAGGTGGTTTCGATAGATAACTAGGCATCATATGCACAGCATAAAATAAAATTACCAAACAAAATACTAGTAAACAGGCTGAAAACTCATAAGTTATAGAAGTTGTGTACAAGACAGTTTGCAATTCATGTCCGGATATAATCATCGGCCAAACTAGACAGGCTACGAATGAGAATGAACAGTCATATACAGGGTGTCCACTAAATCATAAGAAAAAAATTCCCTGAGTTTTCCAGGGTGAATTTTCTCATTTTCCAGGTTTAGTCAAAACTAAAATTTTAAAGATTTTTTCATATTTCAATATTTTTAAGGCGGTGATGATCTACATTGGCCTTTTAATTGAAAGTTATAAAGCTGTGTTCTCTATCAGAGATAAACTGACCGATGCAAGTGAATATGGATTGAAAAAACATATGAAG